>CAMKVN010001353.1:0-19056 GCA_946474995.1 Funneliformis geosporum | reverse complement strand
ATAAATTTATTAATATACTTGAATTATTATAATATATTTTAACTATTATATTATATTTTGATTATCATAATTTATTTCGATTATTATAATTTATTTTGATTATCATAATATATTTTAACTATCATAATTCATTTCAACCATCATAATACATTTCAACTATCATAATTCATTTCAATCATCATAATTTATTTCGACCATCATAATTCATTTCAACCATCATAATTTATTTCGACCATCATAATACATTTTGACCATCATTATACATTTTGACCATCATAATTCATTTTGACCATCATAATTCATTTTGACTATCATAATACATTTTGACCATCATAATTCATTTTGACCATCATAATACATTTCGACCATCATAATACATTTCGATTATCATAATACATTTCAACCATCATAATTCATTTTGACCATCATAATGCATTTCGACCATCATAATTCATTTCGACTTTTAAATTTTTTTAACATATAGTCGAAATTAATTTCGACCATTTCGACCATTTCGGATATCCGAAATGATTAATTTCGACTTCATATATACTAGAAATAATATATTACTTGATAATATTAATGAATTAAATGAATATAAAGAAGAAGTTATATCAGAAAAAATAAATTCCTTAAATATAAACAATATAGGTTTTAATCCAAATAAACATTGAACTTAAAAAGCTAGTACAAATATAACTGATTTACAAAAAGATTATTATATAAATCATTTATGGAAAAGTGTTCCTCTTAGTCCAGATGATTGTAAAACTTCTGTAAGAGATTTATTTATTCAAGCTTTAATTAAAGAAGCTAGAGTAACTAATTCAAATATATCTGAAATTCCTTTGAATTTTCTTTTATTAATTGATGATAATATAATTAATAAATTATCTATTAATAATAAAAATAATAAAAAATGGATTGCTTTTAGCCGCTAGTTAAATAGGTAGAACCTATTGAAAGAAATAATATACATAATCACTTGAAATTAAAGTAGAATAAATTAAACAATGCTTTCATTCAAACTAAAGAAATTATTTTAAAGCTTACCAATAAAAATAAAATAAAATTAATTAAAAAAAACAAAAGGATATAAATCATTAGATGATTTAGAAGAATTTAATCATATAAAATTCTTTAAATATATTACTGACTCAAATGAACAAACTTTAATTAATTTAGAAAAATTTAATAATGATAATATTATTAAACAAGCAACAAAAGCAATTAATCATTATTATTTTCATACTTTAGAAAATCCTACACATAGAAGTAAATCATTTTGGCATAATTTTATTGAACATTTTGGAGCCTTTAGAAGATATCAAAATCTTCCTTATATTAGTTCTGATATGACTAGTTCACATAATTTTGATCATTTAGAATGTGTAAACAATTTGATTCTCGCTCTTGAACCATTAACAAATTGTGTTAATCAATTTGTTAAAGATAATTACAAAAATTTATATATGAAATTAAACAATTTAGTTTTAGGTCCATTTGTATCAAAAACTTTTGGAATTTTCCTATAATGTCTATTAATTTCAATATTATTAGCGATTATTATTGGAATAATAATGATGATGAAAATTGTTTATGTCTTCTAGTTGCTTTAAGAGATTATAAAGAAGGCGAATTATGTTTTCCTCAACTTAAAATTATAATACATCTTAAATCAGAACAAATTATAGCATTTCATTCAAGTTTATTATTATATAGAAATTTTGAAATTACTGATAGAATCAGATATAGTATTGTATATTATGTACATCGAGATTTTTTTATTTAAATATTAATAATGCTGAAGGTTTAAATAAGATCATTAGACTTCAAAAAGCAAACATGAACAAACTACTATAAATTTTGAACATATAACAAATAGAAAAGTTCAAAATAATGTACTTTGAGCTCGTAATTTTATAAATAAAAAATCTTCTTTTTTTTAAACTTTTTATAATAAATAAAATTTATTTAATAAAAATTTGTAAGCTAAAAACTTAATTATTTTTATACTATAAAGATATAATATTTTATTATATAACTTGAGTATTATTGTATTCCTCTAAAATTAAACGCTCCTGAAAATATGCACAATACATATTTTATTAGTATCCAAAAATAAGCACAATTACATTATTTTAATTAAAATAATAAAATTCATATATTTTATTTAAAAAAAATCATTGCTACTATTATTAAAGCTATTATCATCATTATTCATGCTATCACCATCATTATTAGTGCTATTATCATCACTATTACCACTATTATTATCATCATTATTAACATCATCATCAATACTATTATCTTCATTATCACTATTATCGACATTTATAATGTTCAAAATTTCATCTTCAATCTTTTCTTCACTTTCATCTGATCTAAAGAATTTGATAGCACAAATGTTTTAAAGGATTTAATGATAATTTCATTTAAAATTATTTCCAAAAAACATTTGATCTAAATGTAAACATCACTTAATCTTGTTTAACGAAGGTTTCTTGCAATAGTTATTTTAACATTATCTCTAGCCATCCAATTATGCCATTCTTTTCTTAAATTTTCTTTAAATAGTTTAATTGTAACATCGAATGGTTTAGTAAATGCTGATAAATCCATTTGAAATTATTGCTAATTATATTCACTTTTGCGAAACTTTATTTTAACAGATTTTTCTATATGATCCCTAAATAAATCATATACTAACATTGCAGGAGTAATATTAGTTTTTGTATTATAAATATAATCTACATATTTTTTCATCAAATTTGCATTTATTTATCCATGTTCTTGAAACTAAACTATTACTCTCGAAACTAATTCTTCTCATGACATTTGTTTTCCTTTAAAAATACAAATAGATGGTAATCTAGTATAATTTATAATATAAAAAAATAACATTAAAAATAATAAAAATTTTACTTTTTTTTTAATAAATAGTATTAAATGATTCACTTGCAGCACAAGTCAAAATCACTATAAATCAGTTCTTTTCATTACCAGTAGCTCTAATATGTACAGTCTTTTCACCTCTTAGATTAATTAAGATATTACCAGTTATACCAAACCAAACAGGAGTCTCATCTATATTAAAATTTTCATTCAATTTGAAAGACTTTTCAGTTCTTAGACAAATAAAAAATTGTTAAAAATTTTCTAGTAGTTCCTGAGTTTGAATTGATAGTTTTTAGGCTATTTTTATTTTTCTTCATAATGAGTATCCATATCGTCTCAAAAATGCAACTATCTAACGATAAGACATTTTAAAATCCTTTGATAAATTATGATAAAACACTAGCATTTCAGGTTCTTCCAATATTTTTAGCATTCAACTTTGTATTGTTAGCAAAAGCTTGTTTCCTTTGTTTTATTGGGATCTGTGCGAATTCCAAAGCTCAAAATCCTGATGGCACATAATCCTGACAGTCTAAATCCCGAATTGTTATAATCCTGAATGCCATAATCTTGATAACATCAAAATCCCGAATATTCAAAATCTGACTTGTCATAATCTCAAAAATTCAAAATCCTGACATGTCTTAATCCTGAAAGATAAAATCCCAAATGATAAATTCATCATAATCCGAATTCTATAATCCCAAAAGATAATATTCTGAAATAATAAATCATAATCCTGAATATCACATTTCCGAACATCACAATCCTGAATTTCAAAATCCCAAATATTATACTTTTGATTATTATTTTGTAAGAGTAATGTAATATTAAAAAGAGTCTAGTATAATATTCTGAAAAGTACGAAATCCTGAAACTATGAGCATAACATTAATCAATATTTTAGGATTTTGTACTTTTCGGGATTTAGGGTTTCAGGATTTTGAACGGATCTCTTTCAATTATATGAAAAATTTATAACTAATTTATAATAATTTTATTTTTTTTGTGAACCTATTATTTGTATATATGCAACGTGTAATGCAATATCATCAAAAATCTTAAGCAGTTTATTTACAAAAAAAAATACACTTTTTCAAACCTAATAAACGTGTTTTTCTTAATAAGTATTTACAATATGTATGTAATATACACCGTATTTTAATAAAAAATTACAAGGAAATGTTATGTGTTATGCTACGAAGATAATCCATTAATTCACGATTTGCACAATCATTAAAAATAGTCATAATTCGTTTTTCTCGCTCAATTAAATATTTTTCTGACTTAATCGTTGTTCACCATGAAAAATTTTCTCAACTTGCTGTTCTTTTTGAAACTCTTGAATTATTGTATAAACTCCTATATGTGATTTTCTGACAATATTTTCCAATGACGATGTTAAGCTTCTACTATATTCTGTGTTCTTGGAATTCCTGATTCAATTGAATCATGAACTGACTATAACTTTAGCGGAAAAGTAGGCTAAAGTTGAACTACGTTATTATTTCATAATCACCTTTGTATCTTTCCATGAACATAGTTTTCTTCAAACCATGATACCACACTATCTGCAATTGAGGGCATTAATGGTTTTAAAATATCGAAAGCATCGGAAATATCATTGGCTGGTAAAAATGCCAGTGCAATAAATGGCATAACATTATGCTAAGATTTTCATTTGAACCATATTGTATGACTAGACCAGCTTCTTGAATCTTTCGCCAACCATTTTAGCTTAGGTGAAAAAAACAACCCTTATTGGTAATATTTGGATATTCATCACGAGATGTACTAATAGATGCATGTTCAAAATCTGTAATTATTGTTGATGGTCTTAATTCAATATTGATTTCTTCAGAGAATTCATTTAAATATTGAAATAATGCTTTGTACAAATCTTTGGTCTTGCTCGACATTAGTGCATAAACAAGTAGGAGAATTCTATAATTATCATCAGCACCAACAGAAGCATGGATAATATATGGAAAATCCAAAATTTTTGTTAATTTTTATTATTAAGCCAAATTTGTGTACTTGATCAAAATTAGCTAAGTGGTCTACCTCCTTTTCTACTAACCGCCTCCTATATAGCTGATAAAAAATTGTTGGAACTGTTTTGAATGTTTCATACATTATCCAAAATGAGGCTTATGATAAATGACGAATATTTTCTTTTGTTATGAATAAGAGAATTCTTTCTTCTCTAATAGTTGAATCTTTTATTAAAAAAAGATTTCCACTTAATATATACTGAAGGGAATCTTGAATATCAATTCCATCAAGAGATTGTGGTTCAGGTAACATTTTAGCTTTTCTAACGCTTGCACAAAGAGCATTTTGTGTTGACATGTAAGTAGCAACTTCTTCGGAGATGATAGTTATATTGCTTTGAATAATCTGTACAAGTGATTTTCTAGTTTCTTTAGCTTGCTTTTTAATATGAGCTACAGCATTTACGACATTACCGTTAGTAGCTTGAGGAGAGTGATTGTGATTAACAAGTTTTTAAAGGTAATGAGAATTGTTAGAAAATTTTGTTATTGCTCAACCTTTACAATTTTCACTTTTTCTTTTCTCACAACACCAGTAATAAATATCATTTTGGTCCTTTTCTTTTACCATCAAATAACTGCGCACATTAATTTTATTATGTCCTTTTTGAGATGTTACAATTTCACAGATTTTATTATCTATTTCATTATCCATTATAAATGATGCGGGATTTTTAATTTGAATTTTCTTAAAAAAAATAATTAAACTAAGATTTTTATATAAAATTTTTGTTGAGCTAGCATTGGCAAATTATACTGGTTTACATAATTATTTAACAGATTCATAGCATCATCTTATTAAAATTTATGGCATTTTTGTGATTTTACTCATTAAATTAATAACAAAAATTTGAGACTTTAGTTAATAAAATTGTTCATACATTATTTTATTAAAATTCATAATATTTTCATAATTTTACTTATTAAATTCATACTAAAACTTGTGACTTATTACTAGAATTATTTGTGTCTCATTTTTATCAAATTCGTAGCAATTTTTATTAAAACTAATAACATTTTATGATAAAACTTGTGGCTTTATTATTAAATTATTTATGACTTTTTTCTATTAAATTTGTGATAATTTTTTATTAAAACTCGTAACATTTTTATGGCTAAAACTTGTGGCTTTGTTATTATAATTATTTGTAACTTTTTTCTATCAAGTTCGTAGCAATTTTTTATTAAAACTCATAGCATTTTCTTTTTAAATTTTTAAGAAAAATTCGTATGAATTTTTCTTAAAATTCAAAAGTCAGATTTCAGATTTAAACTGAATATTTTAAACTGGATCAAATTCATGATATCCAGATATCTGAAAAATAATAATCTGGGTTAGCCTCTTTAATGATGTCAGTGATAATGATAGCTGTTATGATTTTTATTTTTTATTTAGCTTTTATTTTTTATATAGTTTTTTATATTTTCTTTACTTTTATAATTTATATAGAAGATATATGTATTATCCCTGCATTTTTAAATAATTATTAATAAAGTACCTTTATGACTTCAAAATTGATCAAAATTCTAATATTAATAGAATTTTGGGATTTTTCATTTCAGGATTTTGTATTTCGGGATTATGACATTTCAGGATATTTCATTTTTCAGGATTATGACAAGTCAGGATTTTGACTATTTGGTATTTTGATGTTGACGAGATTATGGTATTCGGGATTATAACAATTCGAGATTTTGATATTTCAGGATTTAAACTGTTGGGATTATGTGCCATCAGGATTTTGAGTTTCAGGATTTCGTACTAAACCCTGTTTTATTATCCAATTATACAGCTTTTTTCTACTTCAGGAAAGAAAGCACTTTAACCAGCTTCAATCTGCTTACTATTTTTATTTATCTCAGTTGACCAGTTCTTGCTTACCTTTATCCAATATCTAACCATGCTGGCATTAAGTTCAAAATAAGAAGTTGCTTTACTTATTCCATATTTTATTACATATTTCACTACTTGCACTTTTTGATTTATTTTGTAACTTTTTAATCTTTTTTTTTAACTTATTTTTTCATTTGTGTTAAAACATTTTTTTTTGTAGTAGTTTTTATAAATGGAAAAAACTACGCAAAGATTAATTCTAATTTACATATTATGCAATAATGATCAATTAAATTAAAATAGTATTACAAAAATCATATGACAAGATAATCAAATAACTATTAAAGCAATCATTTAACTTTATTTAAGGTTTTTAAAATAGCAATTTTGTTAATATCCAAAATTAAGCATCCTTATAACAAAAAAGTGTGCTTAATTTCAGAAGAAGATGATAATTTATTTGTTAAAAAACATATAATTTATTCGTTAAAAAACATAATTTATTCGTTAAAAAACTTATAATTTATTTGATAAAATCTTATAATTTTAATGTAATAACAATATAAATTTTTTTATTATTATTTTATATATTATTGATTAATAATTCCTTATACTTCATTTTTGAAAAAAATTGTTAAAAAATTAATTCTTTATAAAATATAAGGAAATATAATACACAATTTTTAAAAACGTATACTAAACATATTAAAAATAATAAAAAACGTATACATATTTTTTATAGGGAAAGTGTATGTTATTTGGCGATATTAGTGAAGCTATAAACGTTGTAAAAGGTGAAAGCAAGAAATGGAGGAGAGATATAAGATAAAGGTGTTGTTTAAGAATTTGATGCATCTTGTGCATGATCAACAGTAATGACAGTATTCATAATAAAATTAACATGTTGAAAGTTCACTACTGTAACTCTTAACGTCATCATCAAAAGCTATACCAAGTAGGAATATGTTGTTAGCATATTCTTGAGGAAGCATATTATTTTTTATCAAGATGCTTTGGAAAGTACTACAAGAATAGGCTAATATATTAATGGTTTTAGTAAAAGATCGGAATCTAGACTGATGCATTTCATTTAAACTACGTAATCAATCAATTACTTTTTGTTATTTTGTGATAATGGAGGCAGAGAAGTCAATTGTTAGTTCAATATCATCGACCATTTCATTTGCATTCAAATTATGTGCATCAGCTTTAATTATTATGATGACTTTAACATTGAGTTGCTGTTCAATAAACTCAACACGTTTAAAGGTAAAAGCCAAGTTTAATATGATAATACTCAAATTCTCTTCTAAATTTGTGAATTGTGATTTGATGAATGCTTTAAGGTTATAATCATTGTTGGTATGCATCGATTCACCTGTTTTAGTACTATTATTTATCATTCCATTAGGAGTTGGGCAGATTATGTTATCGAATAAACACTCTTCATTCATATTTGGTGAAATTTTATCTGATCAGGAGCCTGCTTAAGGATGATGACTATTTTTCGATTGTTGATGGTGATTCTGAGAGGAGTTACTGTCGTGCTGTTTAGGTAGAATAGTATTTTAGAAAGCAGGTTTAGAAGCATTAGGACCTTGTGTAACTTAAGAAAAGGAAACATTAGGAGAAACTGCGCCTTTCAATTTTTTTTGCAGCGCTTTGTAATTAGAGAACTACACCGGTTAAAATCTCTAGTATAAATGTTACATGTTACGATCTACTGGATTTTTTCTTTTTTTTAGACAGTCATTAACTTTGTGATTTAGTAATGAGCATATGGTACAAAGTTTAGCGTATGGCATTGTCTAAGTCATATGTTTATTATCAATTGTTAGATTTTATTTTCTATAACGGCTTCAAAGTTATTGGCAGAGGCAAAATAAAAAAATTCATGCTGAAGATTGTTGTAATTCAGGCGTGATTTTGAAATAACCTATGCAATAGAATTGATCATACAACTGATTTCCTGTAATTTTTTTCCAGTCATATATCTTGGAAAACCCACTAGTTTAGCTGAGAATTTGAATTTATCTAAAATTGCTACACAGGAAAGGTCACACATATGTATCCTAACCATTTTATTTAGAACAAAAATACCATTATACTTCTTTAGCTCCTTGAAATTAGCATCTTCTGCAAAGGTGATCGTAGCCTGTTGCTACATGTTTTTAGTTTTCATATTAAATTGAACAATCTTTCTAAATTTGCTAAAAATGGTCTTGACCATGTGTTCATTAGAATCAAGAGGTATTTCAGTCACCTTGATCGACCTTGCAGGCATAAAAGGTGATGTTGATACAATATCAAGAAGCAAAAACGTGCAGTTGTCTAAATCTGGTAACAGCATAGTACATGTATAGTCTCGTTTGTTTTGGCTTCGAAAGGAAATTTTAATAATATGAAGTGATTGGTTCACTGAATATTTCATGATTACTGCGTTGGTGAAAGAGTCATATTTGTCAAAGAGCAAGTCGATGATACTTAAAGCTTTTTGTTAGGGTGTTATACCAGGAAAGTCCTCAATGGGAAAAAAATTATAATACGAAGGTTTTGTTCTATCGAAGGCCTAGGCTGAAGAAGTATTCTTGTTTAAGAAGTTATCAGACGCATCATTATTTTCATCAACATTAATAGTATTATAGGTTTTATTGGAGACTTCAGTTGAAGTGTCTTTTTCTTTGCTTTCTTCTAACGGTTTGGGGTCAACTTCCATAGTAATAGTTGCAACAATGTCATCGTAAGTGCTTTGAGTTAGTGGGATATTTAAAGTTTTATTTGTATTTTGTTTTTATTAGTTTTCAAAGGTGACAATGAACATCCTTTTTGTTTATTTTTTTGCTTTCTATTATTTCAGGTCATTTTTTGAAAAAAAGGAGTTAAACTAAAGATGATACAGCAATTGATTTCAAATTTACAAAATGTTGCAATATAAGCTAAAATTAGTTGCAACATATGTTGCAATATTATAAGTTGCAACATATATAGGTTAAAACTAATTGCAACGTAAGTTGTAACATTAAAAGTTGCAACATATTAATTACAGTTCCTATCTTTAAGTTAAACACATATATTTTTCTACAAATGAAAATTATATAAATAGAAATCATTTTAATTGGATAGCATATATTGATCAAATAGAATTAATCAAGAAAAAAAAGCATTAATAAAACAATGTGATAAATTTTTATTCTTTTATTATTCTTTTATTATTAATTATAAATAATTTAATTTAACTTTATTTTTAATTTTATGAATTAAAGGCAAAAGCATTTTATTGGAATTAGCACCAATCAAATTTTCTAGATCTTTTCCAATTGATATAATCCATTTATTTTTTGAAAATGTTGTATCAAATATGTTTAAATTATAGGTTGATCAATTTTTTAAAGATAATCAAAATATTTCTAAACTAAAGATGATTACAACAATTATTTTATTATGTTGTAACAAATAAAAAATCAATTAAATGTTATAATATTATTAACTTAATTAAATACATGTTGCTATTAGTTGCAATTATTACAGGTAATGTTCTATATAGATCAGATCAGATCAGATTTGGGTAAAATCTGAAAAATCTGAATCTGATTTAATCTGAATCTGACAAATTTGAATCTGTATCTGAATTCGTATTCATATCTGACAGATCAAATAATTTTTTAACAAAAATTCACTTCTGTCATTTGGAACAGCGTTTTAATGTTAAAAAAACAACAATTTTGTTATTTATTTAACAAAAATCTGCCCTGACATTCAGAATGGCGTTTTAATGTTAAAAAATAACTATTTTATTATTTTTAACAAAAATCCACCTCTGATGTTCGGAACAGCATTTTAATGTTAAAAAAACAACAATTTTGTTGTTTTTTTTAACAAAAATCCACCCTTGACATTTGGAACAGCATTTTAATATTAAAAACAACAATTTTGTTTTTTTAACAAAAATTCACCTCTGATATTCGGATTGGCATTTTATTATTAAAAAGTAATTTTTTAATAATAAATGCTACGTTTGACTTTCAGAATTGCATTTTGTTATTAAAAATTAATAAAAAATTAATTTTTTATTAATAAATGCTACATCTATACATGAAGTCGAAATGAAAATCCAAAAAGTCGAAATGTTTCGACTTTGAAGGTCAAAGTCAAAATGAAAAGTCAAAATGGTCGAAATTACGTTATATCACATGATTTTTTATATATAAAAAAAAAAACAAAATATGTACGATCTCTATCAATATCGCACCAATTCGTATGAAACAACTACCATTCGATTCCTTACGACTAAACGAATCCAATGAGCTAACATTCATTGATTTTGGATCATCCCATCTTAAGATATTTGTGATCATATTTCTAAATCCAGACTTCTTTATTTAAAGTAGAATTTATTGATTTATAATTTTGGCCGATAATACAATTGCGAGTATCTCGTGATTAGATGATCCAAAATCAATGAATATTAGCTCATTAGATCCGCCTAGTTTCGAGGAATTGAATGGTAGTTGTTCATACGAATCGGAGCGATATTGACCGAGATCATACATCTTTTTTTTGTTTTTTCTAAATATAAAAAATCATGTGATATGACATCATTTTGACTATTTCGTGACTTTAGCCTCCAATGGTCAAAAGTATTTCGACGATTTCGACCGATTTCGACAAAAAAACTCTCTTTCTTCCTTGTTGGATTTTATCCAAGAATTTTTACTTTAAAAAAAGTGCTCGTTCAAAAGCAGCCGAGGCTTAGCCTGCAAATAAAATAAAAAACCCTTCTTTTCAAAAATTTTCCTATTTTTGTTTCCCCAACCCCTATCCACATAAAAATTGTTGTTGAAGTCTAAACTGTGTTGTTTTTTGTTAAAATATTTTTTTTTCACCTCTCTTCAGTATATTTTTTCTCGTTTTTTCATTTTCAAAAATAATTGCCTATAAAAGTGGGCATCAAGTTGTATCCCAACTGATGATCACGATTAACATATTTTGAATACACAAATCTGCGTGATGATATTCCTATTCCTTCATAAACAGCAATACTCTTTTTTTGCAGATCTCTGACGTCGAAGACTGCGGAATTCCACACAGTATTTTCCGGACTTGACCGACTGTGTGATTTGGACCTCATCCTGTGCTAGGGGTCAGTTGTAATCTGAATTGACAGATATTTTAGCATTAGAAGCGATAGTCCGAAGAGCCTTTATTGGAACTTAGTGATATGTGTGCACCTGTGTCAGGTGGTCGTTGTAATCCAGAATTGACTGAACAACTTAGCTAGGAACTTAGTAGAGTCCCTTATATTGCTTCTTTTTGTAAATTCTTTAGCGTAGATGGTCAGGTTTCATAGTTACTTCTCGAAAAATATGTCACTATTAGTTGAAGGATTACATTTTTGTTTTTGTTTTTCAGGAATTTACTTTAAAAAGGAAATAATGAAGTAGTATTGACCATGGTTTATTTCCATTTTCTGTTGAAGATAGTAGTCATTATGCATGCGTATAGTATATCTATTGAAGGGGTAATGATACTTGGTCGACTCAAACAGATTTGCAATATAGTTATGAGGGGTAGTTAGTCATTTGTTTGTTAGTTTTTGATTTTACTATTATTGTATTTTTGTATAAATTAATAAATGTACTAATAGTACCGCATCATTAAAACATAAAAAAAAAAAGATTTCGATCATTTTGACCATTTCAGATTTCTGAAATGATCTATTTTGACTTCATATATAATATGTCTGATATTTTTGATTTCGACTAATAAGGTTCAATTAATTTATCTATTTTTTTTTTTTAAAAAAAAAATATTAATTATTTCATATGGCTTAAAGAAAATTTGCCACTGAAAAGGGATTAAGTGAAATTGATGGAGCAGATCATTTGGAGAAATATAGAGCATATGGAAATATTATTAATAATTAAATATAAAAATATGAATATATTATTATTGTTAAAGATTATTAACAATGATTTACAATAATAGAGAACAAGAAGATTTTGTTTGCCTATTCTTTGATACTATTTTAGCATCAGGACCTAATGAGCCAATTATATATTATAAACCAGAATCAGAAACATATGCTAAAATTGATCCAAAATTACTTTATCGCTTAAACAGAAAATTCTATTTTATTACATAATCATTCAGATATTTAAATAACATATAAATTTTTTTAACTATTTTTTTTTTCTTTAAAATGTTAAATTTTTATTAAAAAAAAATTTTCACTACCCACCTCTCCAATATTATATCCAATTAAATGAAGTCAGACTTCTTTAGAATCATTGTCTCTGATAAAGCGTCATAGCGCTATTGCAGAACTTTGTTTCTCTGACTATAAACTTAATGTCAAAGCGAAAACAACAAATTCTGAAACTTATAAATATCTTATCAAATAAGTTTACTGATGAACCAACTTTCATGTCATCATCTATCTCTCTGATTCAGGATTAAAATCATAATTATGAATCGAACCCAGTGTCTCCAATATTCCTAATTGATACTTCTTCATTAAACGTTGAGATTCCAGATAATCACTTAAATTTGAAGGATTATGTAGATCCTCTTTTCTGGTATTCAGATCGTCTCTATGATTATATCCCACTTGGTATTATCATAGGCTTAGCTTAGATAATATGGATGCATATAAGTTTATATAAAAAATTTCATTTATTTTTTATTTGTTAAATAATGGCTTGATAAATCATTGAATTTACGCAGATTTGCTTTATATGTTGAATTTACGCTTGAGTCTATCCTTATTACTATTCTTATTATAATATCAACTCCTATTTACAATTACTGAATAAATGGGAATGTAATAAAGGAATCGTTTAAAATTTCATACACTTTGCAAAAAGTTTAAAGGCTCAAAAAAGATTAAAAACTAAATTTTTTGAAAGGGCCGCTATTCAACTGAAGATGCAACTCAAAGTTTTTAGGTATTTTCTTATAATTTACATATATTAATATAGGTACATCTGCTAATATCATTATAGCAACTTCATTTCTTTCCTTGCACTTTCTGTACTAATTCTCTGATGGAATCTGTTTAGATCTAAATTTAACACTGTAAAGAATAATGAATTTCCAAATCAAGTATAATTATTTTTTTTTTTAAAAAAAAAAAAGCAATTTTCAATCAAATTTAAATTCAATTCCTACTCAATCGAATATCATGAAGCATATAGCAATATAACCTGAGGTAATATATATTAAAAAAATCTATTTCTTTTTATTTTTTTTTTATTGATTTTTCATTTGTCTAATTACCTTTTATTATAGTTCTCATATAATGCAGGATTTATTATCAATATATTGATCACATCTTGCCCTTCAATTGGAATAGGTGTAAATGGATTAGTCAATTCAATAAGCATTTTTAGAACTTTTGAATTGTCTAGTATGAATGGTAATATTAATAATTTAGTATTATTAATCAATAGAATAAAAACTGATAAAATATGGAAGGGCAAAGGGAAAGTGAATTTAAAGGCAAACAAGGTTTCCTTTAATATAAATCGTCAAATATATATTTGTCTGAACGTTATGCAACAATTAAGCTGTGTATTGATGGTATTGATGGTATGATAACATTATCATTTGTGATTTGAAATTTTATTAATATGATATAAACTATTTTAATTTGGTAACAAACAGTTCTTCGAGAAACAAGACAGACTTATACCAGACAAGTTTTAGAGTATGAGAATAGGAATGGTCAAAGAATATTCATCGATGCTCAATATAAATCTTTTTTAATGAATTTTCTAAGGAAGAGTGTTTTACAGATTAGACCACATTTTTTTTTGAAATACCAAGAAAAAGGAATTATTATTTATTTTTAATATTTGTATTGTAGTTTGATAGATCAATAGATCAAGATTTTAGGACGTTTGCTTTAGCCAAACTTCATATTAAATCATTAATATTAAAGCGCGTTAATAATACTCTGATGATTTTACAGAAAAATACAGATATCAATGATAACAAAAAGCTTTCAAAATGACGGAAATTTGATAAATTAATTGAAAAGGTACTCTCAAATATGTTTTTCTCTATGAAAATTAAAAACAAATAATTTATTTATTTTTTTTTTATTTTTGTTAATTCAGTTAGTCACATAACGTATGAATAAACGTGAAAAGGAAATGAGAAAATTGGAGAATGAAGATGATGGTGTTCAATAGCTTAATTTAAAATTATAAAATAATGGGAAAACTGTGAATGAGGATGCTACTTTTAATAACTCTACATTGTCAAAGTTGAAACAATCACAGAAAACGTCAGTTCATAATAAATCTGTTATTAAAAGTTTAGAAGTATTGATCTCTTCCATTTCTAACTATTTAGAATAGAAAACGATATTGACATTTAAAAATGAATTGCAATCAAATAACAATAAATTGAAAAATTATAAAGTGAAAGAGAATGTTGAACTGGATCATGATATGGTTGTAATTGAATCTGATTCAGAAATCACTGTCAGAAAATCTAAAGGAAAGCCATCAAAATCACTTTTGAGAAAGCCCAATCCAGATTCATCACAGCTTAACCCAATTTTAAAAAGACTTAAATCTTCAGAATTAAGTCTTCCTAATGTATATTGTATTGAATTTGAATCGGAAGGAGAGGGGTTCTAAATCGATATTTGGTTTCAATCATGTTCAAGTGAATGGAACTTCATTTTTACTTCAATCAAATAAAGGCTTACATATATCACTGTTCCTATCAAAATCTTCAACTTATCTTCTTTCTCATCTATGCCTAATTTACCACCATCAAATATAACAATTACTAATAATAATCCTTTGAATCCCATAGGGAATAATAGAATTTAATATTCACAAATTAATGTTCAATATCCTAATAATAACTAATGGATTTCTACCCTTTCGTAATAGATCCAAAGAATTGAATGCAACTATTCGATTACCTATAACTAGGGTTGGGAATTTTGTATGTACTAGATAAAATTAACACTGTACTTGTACTAATTTTTATATTAATTATTATAATGTACTAACTGTACTAATTATACTAATCATTGTACTAACACTGTACTTCCCAACCCTGCCTACAACCCCTAATGGGAACAAGACTGTTAATGCTTCTCAAAATTCTGGAATACATTTACCAAGCATTCAAGGTTTATTGTAGATTTTAAGTCTCGTAAGTATTTAACCAACTTTATCGAATTCTTTACCTATAATGGTTGTAGATCTGAGCTCTACCATCATTCAACCTCCTTCTTTCTTTACTCCTCTTTCAACATAGTCATTATTATTCATATAATCAACAACAAGCAATATCAAGGATAACATCACCACCAAATACATCATCAATACAGCATCACTTAATTCCATTAATAATAATACATCTACTGGATCAACCTCAATCAATTCAAGACATTACATTCCTATTACTCCATCACCAATTTCAATAATATGAGGAAGGAATCAACCACCATCGGACCTTACAAACATCTACTTTAACATCTATTTATGGCAGTGATACAAAGAGTACTTGAATCAGCAATTAAGGCTGCTTTAGCTGGTCAAATTACAGCATTTCGAATTAATTGGCTCTGAACCTTGAAATTATGAGAGACTATGTACAATTTTTGGCTATGATTCTATCATTTATATCTACAACAATATTTGAAGACTGGGTGAAAATTAAGATATCATACCAAATTTGTTGAGTTTTAATTTGGATCACGTATTTGAAAATGGACTACTTTATTCCTCATTTTCTTGTTATTATTTTCTGTAGTTTATTGGTTCAGAACAATTACTAATATGATCTGAATGCTGATATTAAGGTTTTTTTGATAATTTATGTACTATTAAACTATTTTGTTAAAGAAATGAATTGTTATTGATTTTAAAATTTTGATTATAATTGATAGGCTCTCGAATCTCATCATTGGATCTTCATTTTACTGTAAATCAAAGTGAAAACATGATGTTATAGCATTCATCCTTACAACATTTTATTTTCCATTCTCAAAACTATTTTTTAACATGTTGGTATGGTCAGATTTATTTTAGGCTTATTACTAACTCCTACTAAACTTCTTCGATTTTAGAAGTGGTAAATTATGCGATCAAAAGATTTTTGACAGTATGTTAAAGGTTAATTAAACTTTTCACCAGTGATCATTGGTATTACAATAATAAAACTTTGTGTATTCTCAAAATGTTTGGTTAATAAAATCTCCTATATATTTATTTCTTTTCTGCACTGTAAAATTAAATACGCAAATAAATGAAAATTATATAATTTATTGTAAAATAATATCTTTTGTAACAAATTTATTTCAAATTTCAAATAAGATATTACAGATTTAAAAGTCTATAACGTGAATAACTAGTAAAAGTAATCAAAGCTGAAATCCCTGAATTAAAAAGAAAAAGTTTAGTTCAGAACAAAATCCACACTATAAAAACTTAACATATAAACACAATTCTAATATTATTAATAAATTAGATAGCGATAATCCTAACCACTCCTTTTCTAAAACTATCCTTTATAACTATTTAAAGGTATATAATTACAAATACCCAGCATGTTGAAAACATGCTTTAGCTAAAGTATCTCCAATTGTCATACAACTAAAATTTAATACATCGATTGGATTTTCTAAAGATTCTACCTAGCTATGATTTTGGCATAAGTAATTTTTAATATAAAAAAAACTTTGTTTGATCTGTAATATTATTTATTATTAGTTTTATGTATAAAATTATTAAAATTATCTATGTAATATAATGGATAAACTTACTGAATTAAAGTCAGGTGAGTATAGAGATAAGTATTCAAGTCGTATTCCTTTTTCCTCACATAAATCTCATAAATATTAGCTTTTGTGAATTGATATATTATTTAAAATTAATACACTATATTGTGCAGTATATAGTGACATTTTTGGAAGCTTTTATAAGAAAATTATATTTAGATTTTATATTACTGTAATCCAAATCTTTAAATTTTTTTTTACTATAAAAAAAAACATACCAAAATATTTTCAACAAAATGTAAATAATCCTCAGAATTCATTGAACCTTCTTGAATTCCATATGCTAACAAACCATTTATATACAATGCGTCTTCTATTGTAAACCGTTGTCCTTTAACAAAAAATGTAAATTTCCTTGCACGAAATCCACTAATATTCCATTCATATCATCGTGATAGTATTCTTTTGTTATATAAAGATTCATCTGAAAATACTAATTGATTTGGTAAATATTGAGACATGCGTACAATAAAATTTATATGCTCATTATTATTTCTTTCTTGTGAAGGTTTTGATAACTATATAAGTAATGACAATTATTGTGAAATTTAATAAATATAAGTAAATAAAAATACATAAATAATGAAATACCTGCTTATGTGTATAGCCTATACAATGAATTGCTCTTCATACAATACTAAGGTTAATATTTCATTCTAATTAAAGCTCTATTTGAGATTGTAATTTCCAAATATACTAGTCAACTTTTTCTTTAAGTAGTATTTCCAGATATTTCATATTGTTATAACTAAAAATTCTTGGACTTCCACGTAAAGATGAAAGGTTTCTATACATCATATTTCTTAAAATGATGATAAATACGATGTACTATTGACTTGCTAATTTCTAAATGCGTGACAATTTCTCATTCTGAAAGACCTGCTAATGTTTTTTCATTAATTTTCCAGTGAATATGAAATGAATATTTAGCCATTATGATTGTTTTTTATAAATTCTAATATATTTATATAGTAATATACTAACATAAAATGTGATTGAATGTGACTGAATGTGACTGAATGCAACTGAAAATTTTTTTGATTGGTTTAAAAATTATGAAATTAGCTGTAAAATGCAATAAAAATTAAAATTTTAAAAAAAAATGCTTAGAGCCCTATTTTCCTAGCAAACTTCCTATATATTGATATTAACTGAATTTAATACTTTATTTTTAATTTTTATGAAGTAGATTTTTGTAAAGAATGGTTTACAATTCTTTTATTTATATAATTAACAATAGTTAGAAAATTATAAAAACAATTTAGTTACCTGATTGTAATAATATATAATTTTAAAGTTTTTATATAAGGATAATTACAGTCGACCTCCTCTATAGTCACCTCCTATATAATCATTCCCCTTCTTTAGTCACATTATAGTTCAGTTCCAATTTTTTAAATAAGAAAATACCCCTTTTATAATCACATAATATATATAAATATAATCACATCAATTTTTAGTCCCAT
>CAMKVN010001352.1:0-19057 GCA_946474995.1 Funneliformis geosporum | reverse complement strand
AGATTAATATGTATCAAAAATTTCAATTTTTTAAAAAATGTCTCAGAACCCCATTTTCCTAGCAAACTTCCCATATGTCTTTAGTTTCTATTCACATGATAAGTGAGTCTGTATTTGTATAAAGTAGATGGGCCTTATCTCTATAGCGAGACTTTATGTAATCGTACCAAAAGTTGAACATCATAGCCTTGCTAATGTCAAGAATTGTCTGCCTTACATAGATTGGTTTGTTTAGAGTTACTGTGCTTTTTAACATATGGACTGCTGTTATTTCCCTTTCAAATGCTTTAAAGCCTACATACAATAGTGAACTTGCTAGGCACCTGATTTTTTTATCCTCTTCTGTTTGAAGCAATTCTACTCTCATATATTTACGGACATTTTCCATCTGTTTACCAAATACTGCATTGTTCTTTAGCTTATAATACATGACTCCAAATTCATCCCTATTTGCCTTGGCTATTTTGCATTTACGAATATTTTTCTCAATATATTCCTTCATCTATGGAGACTGCCTAAACTTGAGAGCGCTATGAATCTTTGTAACCTTCATTTCAAACTTCATATATGTCTGAAGAGCTCAGTAGTGAACTACATAATTCTTCTTAGTAAAAAGGGTTTGAACTAACTTCTCTCTGGATCAGGGATGATGATTTTCTGCATAATGCGGAATGCTGCAGAAATCGCGTAATATATGTTTTAATACAAAATATATTAAATATGACAAAAAATATTACGGAATCAGTGATAAAATAAGTTTTAATAGTAATCACATGACTTTTATAATATTGATGCGATAAAAATTGATTAATCTTTTTTTTTGAAGATCGATGTTTTTTTATCGTCATTTACAAATTTTTTTTTATAATGCCTAAAAGAAGAAGTCCAAAAAAAATTACAATTAATTCTAGAGTAGAAGAAAACCCAAGTGAATTTTGTGTTAATAATGGAATATTGTTTTGTAATTTTTGTGACCATTCTGTTGACTGGGTGTGAGTCAAAAATTAATGACCATCTTAATAGTTTAACACACAAAAATAATAAAAATCTATATGAAAATATACAACGTCAGCATCAGCAAACTCTTACTACTTCCTTTGCTTCCTTAAAATCAAAAAAAAATATGATTCATGATTTAGTTACAGTTTTTGTTATAGCAGATATTCCATTAGAGAAGATTAATTCCATGCTTAGTTTTTTTAAAAAATATTGTAAAGAAGGTGGGGCTATTCCACAAGCAGCAACATTACGCCAATTATATATACCTCGCGTTTTTTCTTTACATTTAGAAACTCTAAAAAACCTTTTTTGTCAAAAACATGTTTCTATTATAATGGATGAAACTACTGATGCTTGTCAAAGAAGTGTAGTTAATACTCTTTTTGTATATAGAAAAGACACAAAATTAGTTTCTGTAGACTTTCTTGCATGTGTAAATAATGTAACTATGGGTCAAACCTTTATTAGTATTCTTTCTAAATATGATATTTCAATTACTTCTCCTCGTTTATTTCTTACAGATTCAGCTGCATATATGATAAAATATTATCGTGAAATTTTACATCCTATTATGCCACAATTAATTCACATTCCCTGCTGTGCACATATTTTAAATTTAATTGGATAAATTTTAATTTTATTATATATTAAATTATTTAATGAATTACTTAATTATTAATAATAAAAATATATTTTTTAGTGACACTTGGCGTACATTTAATCATTTTTCAGTTGTTAAAAAATTATTAGAAAAAGTCAAAAAAAACATTTACTAGAAGTCCAGCACATCGTCATCGATATATTGAACACTTAAAATTTCATGGAATTAATTAACCAAGAAAAATCCCTCTTCCTTGTAAAACATAATGGAATTCTTGGTTTGAAATGGTTAATTATACAAAAGATCATCTTGTATATTGGCCTGAATTTTTTCAAAATGAAATTGCATTTGATGAAACTCCAACATTGAAAACTATTATGATTCTTCTTTCTAATACACACTTTGGACATATTATAAATCTATATCACTTTTATTTCTTATTTTTCTTATCAATTTGTTCAAACTTTGGATTTTTTTCAATAACAAGAAAAGCCGATATTTCCTTTTGTTGAAAATCAATTACAAATCCTTTCAGCATATATAGAGATTAATATGGTTGCATCAAGTTTTGGAACTAATTTAGATAAGGCAAGTGATTTTTATCCTATTTTCTAACAAGCATTTAATGTGATATATGAAAAATTTGAAAACATATTTCTTCTTATCCTGGGTATCCTCTTTTTCGTGCTTGTCAAATGTTCAATCCAAAATTTGTTCATCTTGGTGATATTACATGAAAAGATATATGTCAATACGATATAATTGCAGAATTGAATAATTCATCTAATAATTTATTAGATGAATGGGCAATTTATTGTGAATCAACAATTGACGTGGGGATCTCATTAGATGAATACTGGTTAAATATGGCCGAATATTTACCACTTTTATCTCAAATAGCATTAGACTACATATAGTTACCCATTTCTTCTTGTAGTTTAGAACAAAGTTTTTCTAAATACAATTCAATTTTAGATGATAATCGGCAAAATTTATCTGAAGATCCTTTACGCAGTTTAAATATGCTTTATTTTAATGGGAACATATAAAATTTTATTTTGTAATAAAATATATTTGTAAAAATTATAATAAAGCTCCGCAGAAATTTGCAGAATTTATAAATTTATAATAAAAGTCATGAAGATTATTTTATATTTTAATGTGCAGAATAAATACGGAATTTATTTTTAATAAAAACGGAATCAGTGTTTTATCACCGAATAAAATCATCGTCCCTGGTTCAGGTCAGTCAGATGTATATTTAATTCAGGTCAATTTATGTCTGACCCGACCTGACCTTATCAGGACGGGTCAAGTCAATTACCCGACCCGACCTGTTCGGAGCTCAACCTTTTGAAATTAATTCTATATTTTCAAATTTTTAAAAATTTTTAGTAAAATAAAAATATAATTAACGAATTACAGAATTATAGTTATTAGAAGTAATTTTCATCTTTTTATTATTGCTAATAGAAAATATTTTTTTTACAACCCCTGCAATAATTATTAAAATTTATTTTTTTCACAAGTTAGTGTAAAAAAATTTACAAATGTTAATTAGATTTGGACAACCTAAATTTAATTATAAAGAAGTTTTTATTTTGATTGGATAAAAAAATTTTTTTGGAATTAATTAAAATTTTTTTTTTGCATCATGAATTTGTTATTGAAATAAAATTAGATTGTATGATAAACGGCGCAGAAATAAATGTGATATCAAGGTTAAATAATTTATTACATAATTATTATAAAAAATTTATAAAAAATACGGTGAATGTTTACTTTGGTTGTAGATTTGAGAAAGTTGAAGTTAGACATTCCGAATTATCGTAATAAAAGGAAGGCAAATTCTGGAGTCGGCTCAGTCAGCCGCTAGACATTTTTCAGTCTACTCCGTCTACTCCATCTACTGAGTCACGACTCTCATTTGAAATTAGCGACCATTAATTGTATTAATATTTTAATATTTCAACAAAAATTTTATAATTCATTAATTTGGATTTTAATCGTACATGATAAGAATTAATCGAAATTCATTTGCAAGAATTAAATAAAGAGATTTAATATAATAAGATAGAAAATGTTTCTAAAAAAACTAATTGATGTATAGAACAATAAATAATATTCATTTTAACAGTTGAGTTCTGAAAATTATAATGATAGATGCAATTTATTTCTGACTAGTACACTTTATAATAGCTATTTTATTTAATTTTTAAAATTCATTTAGTAAACTTCATTTGTAATTTATAATTTTTGAAGTTTAGGCAGTTAATAAAGAAACTCCAGAAGAAATTGAAGTGCCTAATAAAAGAAGGACACCGATATAACCAAAAGCGCCTCTCAATCTTTGCTTTGGATTACCGGAATAATAACCCCAGGCATAAATCAAACGACCTATTATCACAAAAGAAAGAAAAAAGAGAGTTGAGATAAGTTCTTCAAAGTAAATGATTATAAAAGTAATTTAAGTTACCAAAAAGCCAAATTCCACCACCAATTGAAGAAAGGACTGGATGATTAATTCCACCAGCAAGAAGTCTAATAAAAAAAGAAAAGAAAAGTTGTTATTTTACGAATATTAATATCGCTTAAGAAATCTTTTAACGAATTATAAATATTTATTATACATACGTGAAAAGAAAAGCTGGATAAACTTCCAAAGTATTCTGAAAATAAAAAAATAAAATTATTAGACTCCAACTTAATGATTTTGAAATTAACCCATTATTATTTTTTTTTTTTTAATATTAATTTACCTGATGAGCTCTTTGATAACAATTGAAGATCATTTTCTTTTCATCTTTTTCACATTCTTCTTTTGATGCATAAGCTTTTATTATTTTTTAAAAGGAAAAAATTAATCAAAATTAAGTTCACGTTATATTTATTTTGAAGAAATAAGGTTAAAACATACCATGAGGATAAGGAACACCTGCATTTCTACGTGCTCCTCCTACTTTGAAGCCAAGGTAAGTTGTTAAAATTACCGAAGCAACTCCAGTTAAAACAACCTTAAATTTTTAATTTAAACAAGTATTTTAACAAACGAGTAATAAAAAAACCAAGAAAAGATACATGTATATTAAAAGAAATTAATACTTACATATCCAAAATCTTTTGTGAGTTCAATGAGGACCATCGTTTATTATGTTTAATAAAAATTTAAATTGTAAAAGAATTATTTTTTTTTATTTTTCTTAAAAAAAATAGCAGGGATATGATAAAAAGTAGATGTGTTTAAAGAATCAATTTTTGTGATCACAATAGGAAATCTAAGGCGAAATTTACTTCTATTTATATATTCTTCAATGAATAATTAGTAATCAAATGACAGGAAAATTTTCTCCTTGTAGTATTACATTTTCTCACAAGTCTTACAAATCAAAATTTCTTTTCTAGAAACTTTATCTGAAAGATACGTAAACCTTCATGTATTGGTTCGTTCGTTGAAACCACGAAATTTTCTTCGGACATCGGTCCGAAAATTTTCCGATTGGTTTGACAAATATCAATAAATCGATAATTTTTACCGCGATTCCGATTTTTTATACATTAACGTTAATATCAAAAAAAAATTTTTTTTTATTGTTAAAATTTGAAATTTAATAAATATAATCAATCTTTTTGAATATTTTATTATCACCTCCCTCTATTACCACCGTGACCACGCGGATTTCCACCACGATTTCCACCTCGATAATAAGCATTCTCGCCACGACTTCCCCCTCTTCCCTGTATTTTCACTCTTCTTTCAACAACTCTCTTGGGAATATTATCAAGTTTTTCCATAACTTCTTTAACATCATTTTCATTACATTCATTAATATCATGAGGTTTAACGATCAAAATTCTTTCAAAACCTTCATTATAATCAGGAGATTTGTAAATCTGTTTAAAATTTTCTAAAATTTCTAACCCTTTTCTACCCTGTACATTCGTGGGATGGTTTTCTCTACTCAAAATCCGTTTTTCGCAAATTTCATATGGTGTATCCATTATTATTGCATCTATTGTTAAATTGAATTGAATTGCTAAATCTACCCATGTTTTACGTTGTCGTTTGTCAAAATTACATCTGTCCACTATTACATTTTTTCTCTGTTATAGAAAAAAATGTTAGAATACGGAATGGAAAGAGAATACAGTAATAAAGTGAATGATACCTTATTGATTTGAAGTTTTGAAACGCTTTCGCATGCTCTTCGACTTCCTAAATCATCTTGATTTACTCTAAACCAATTCTACAAAAATGAAAAATAAACTCAAATTATTTTTGCTTAAATAAATCAAATTAATCAATAACAATCTTTAATAAATGACAATATTTACGTTGTCAACTTTACATAATTCTTTAGAAAAGGTTGATTTACCAGATCCTGGCACTCCGACACAAACCAAAATTCTTTGTTTCGGTTCATCATTCTTTGGTGGTGTATCATTGACCAAATCATCATTTATTTTTAAATTAACATTTATAGATTCGATTAATGATTCAGGATCTATATTTGATTTTAATTCATTAACTATTGTTGAATTCTGATTGAAATTATCATTCATAATTTTGATTGTTAAATCGGAGTAAACGAAAAAAATGTATCTTTCTGTCTTCAAGTTCTTTTATATTTTTTAGTGTAACATGTGATCTTTTTTGGGGGGTACGTTTTTATAAAATCACTGCGGATAATAACCACTTTAAATATTGTTATCATATTTCAAGTAATATTGTATAACACAATTACCTAGAAAAGAAGGGAATCAATGAACGATGATCGTTTTTTTTTTGCGACCGATATCGGGTATGAAGAGAAATGGGATTTTTATTCCGAAATTACTTGTTTTTGACTTGATTCGTTTCTTTCGTCATTTTCCTGCATGGAACATCAAAACATTACACCAATGATTGAAAAATGACTTTAGTGATGATATATCACGTGTCGTTGTGCATCAAATACTGCATATTGCGGATTGCATTTTACAACAACGCCTTCCTTATGTTTTGTTACCTTAATAATTAAATCATTGAACAATCGGGTGGAGCAAAACGCGAATTTCTCTTTGACAATTGCAATTTTTGGTAAATGTAGTGTAGACGGCAATATATGTTCTTTGTGGATTCCTAGTTTATCGTTAACAAGTACTAATCTTAATAGAAGTGTAGTATATTTATGTATTATTTCCCAACTTGGTCACTAGCAATTGCAGTGTCCCATCGGGACAACATTTTTTGTGCAGTAGTATTTTCTTTCATCGTTTGCTCTTTTTGTAATAATATTTAACATTGTTTTACTGAACACACACTCCATACTCGTTTTTTTTTTGATTTGTTATTTATAAAATGTGAGGGCTTACAAATCAAAGAATAAAGTAAAATTTATAGATATTATAAAAGAATCAGCTTACTAAAATATATATTTTACTTAAAGATTTATTAGTGTATCACTAAAACATGCTTGAACATTGGATTGCATTATATCATTCTAATAAATGTTTAATCATTTTTTTTCTAGATTCTTTATTTTTTTCTTATCCTTTTTTTCTTTACTCTTTGATTTTTCATCTTTCTTAATCGATTTCTTACTATTAACTACATCAATATCACAATCACGTTTCCTTTTCTTGTTACTATTATCAGCTAACCCTAAACCATTCAAAGGATTATTAGACATAATCGAGTCTTGTTCACTACTAACGAAACTCGAGCAAACTCCCATACTAAAACTAGGTCGTTCATCACTCTCAGCATTCATCTTATTACAACCCGCTAGAGAGAAAGTAAGTTTGCGTATTAATTTGGGAATAAATGGATTACTTACAGAAAGGTTTTAAAGACTTACATAGACCAGTATTCGCAATTCCTGATAATTTTAATCCTTTCATTTTTTGGGCAAAATATTCATGAGTACTCATTTCATTAACATTAGTCACTATATCACCTTTCCTTATACTTTTTACAGTATTATTGTTCTGATCCGATTCATCAGTTTCGCTTGAAGACGCTATCGTCGTAATAGTTGTGATTACTTTATTACCTTTTAAAGACGAAGGCGCAATTGAGAGATTATTCAAATCATCAAAATTAGCTTTATTTGATTTTATACCAAAAATTTCATTTAATCTATCGGAATTTTGTATGGCAGCCTTTTTGCTTTTAAGAAATTTGGCTCGATGCCTATTTAATTGAAAGAAAAAAAAATAATGTATAGTTGTAGTAAGTAATTCGGACACGTTTTTCGAAATAAATCAAATCCTAAAATATTTAAGACCAGGAATGATTTTACTTACGCTAAACGAATTGAAGATAAACTCCCAGAATCACTAGTATTAGTTGTTGAATCATTAGTTGATGATGAGGAACTTTTATTCTTTTCTTTTCTTTTCTTTTCTTTTTTAACTTTTTTCTTTTTCTTGGATTTAACTCTTATTTCCTCATCGTTACACTCTTGTTCACTATCTTTTCCCTTCCCATCTATTTCATTTCGTCCTTGTTTTTCATTTAACCCTTTAAGTAATGAATCAAATGCGCTAGAATTATCTAACCAGTTATCAATAGTTTTTTTTGTGGCTCCAATACCAAGATTATCTTGTTTAAGTGAAAGTTTTATATGCTCTTTTGCACCATCTTCATTTACGCCTAATCCTTTTCCTGGTAACCAACCCATCTTTGATAACATCTTATAACCAAATTTATTTTGATCTATATCAACCATTTGAATGTCATAATGGAAATATATAATGGAAATTTGAGTTAAGTTAGCGAATGTATTTTGACGAAAACTGATACGAAGATACAAATTCATTAAAAGAGAAATTACCATTACTCCATGCTAAGTTTCTAGGGTCAGCGGATATCCTTTGTTTTATTCTTGGTTCCGCTAAACCCATCCTTTAAAACTTTTAATTTTTTGAAACCTGGTAAGGGAAGAACGTTTCAATGATTTCTGAAATCAAATAAAAAAATTTTTTAATTTTTCATCAGTCACGTGAATGCGTACTACTTATTAATTTGGGGCCTAACCGAAAAAAGTCATATCTAATTTTATTAAATGATGTGCGTCTTTTAGAACCATCTTGTAAAAATGTACAATGAACATAAGCAACACGATATGTCTCGTTCATGACATTAAGATTGGAAGTCAGACGAATTTCCAGAAGAATTATCATTGAAACGATCCTATCTTTTCTTTTGGCTTTTAAGCCTGAGTGTAACTTTTTAATGTTACAAGAAAAAGCTTGGAGGCTTGGGAAAAAAATTTCCTCGGCATACATTCTCGCCAAAGATTGGATTTTACAAATTCACATATGACGGTGGTTTGAAAAATTCTTGCGTCCAAATATTTTTACAGGCTATGATATGCCAAATTATTATTGCTGATTTGATTCGTTAACAATAAAAATATTTGATACATTTGATACAACGAAAAATGGAAAAATAAAAAAAAAGAAAGTTGTAATGATAAGAGATAAGAAAATTGCTTGTTTCAGAAAGAATATTAGATGAAAATGTCACCATTATATGATCATGTAAAACAGTAAGATAGTCGGAAATCTTTTTTCACTTTAAATGCTAGTAATTCGATCAAATGTTAATGATGTAGATGATGCAAATGATTTTGAATAAATTTAGAAATTTCTTATTATAAAATCTCATCACTTATCTATAATAAGTAACTTGTTAAAAAATAATTTTTTTAAAAAAGAAAATGAACTTTGAGATCGATAATTTTCATGGGACAAGCTAAAAATCATTTAAAAAAATTTTTTTTTTACAGTTTCGGAATAATGTACTACCGATCCAATGAGATTTTATAAACAGTTTGTGGGAAACAATTGCGTAATCGCAAAGATTGTTTCATTTCGCTTTCTCTTTTCTAAATTCAACCATAGTTTGTAATGGGAAGGATTATTAGAAATTTAACGAGAACTTCATTTAAATCTGATGTACATATTAATCATCATGTTTTCTTAAATTATCTAACAATACGATCACGTACGAAAAATCCTAATAACGTTCGCTCATTGACAAATAAAACAACAATTATTGAAGATAATAATTATAAAGGACTTTACTATCATCCAACACGTGATAAAACCGATTACTTCTTATCATTCCTTGCCGATAATGACAAAATCAATAAATTTTTTGACATAACAGTAATAGGAAGTATTCCTTTTAAGTCAGAAGTTGCGGATAATAACATACCCCAAATTATCCCACATAATTTTAATGAAAATAAAAAATTTACACAAATTCTTCATCAAGTTATCGCTGAGAATGTTTACTCCGATGTACAGTTACAAGCTTTAGCGAAATATCATCAGAATGGGTAAGTTTGAAATTCGAGAAAAAAATTATTTTAAATCATACGACAATTTTTTTTTTGTTTCAAGGATAGTGTGATTATGCTAACAAGATAAGTTCATTTTGATTTGATAAGATGGCTTCATGTGGCAGGTACGTTCGATCTCATGATCACTGCATACTTCCATTTTATAACTCATTCAACATCTTTACTTGGGTGTATAGATGCAAGAGACCCAGCACCTTGGGGACGAATACCGTACCCCGAAGACATTTTTGGTATGATTCAAGTAATAGATGGGAAAATCGTTCACGGTTCCTATCAGCCTATGCCAACCCATCGTATAGTTACTGCAAAAGGGCTCTTCGTATTAAATGATCCCTTACAAGAAAAATTATTAGAAAAGATGAAAAAGTTATGTATTTAATAATGCGCAGCAATAAATCAATTAAATCATGATGAATTGTGGAGCATAATAAATTAATAAATTGGTCCTACATTTACATCACGTGTAACATTAAAAATGGAAGGCCTCACCCAATTGATTTAAATGATTTGGTAGTTCAAATTAAGCCATATGTCATGTTGAGTTTAATTATGGCGCCTTGGCCGTTTTATGGCTGTTGCGCAAAAAAAAAATACACAAACAAATAAAAGGGTTAAATTAGATTTAAAAAACAAACAATAACTAATTTAACATTTTGGATGGGGTTGGATAATAATAATAAAAAGATGAGGTAAAAAATCCAATATGGTTTCAAAATCAATAATTCAACCGTTACAACGTTTTTATAACACCTTCGTGACGTATAATCATTTTTAATCGGCGTCTGGAAAATTTAGGTTCGAAATCATTTAAAACTAAAATTAAGCTTAAGCTTTTTTTGCTTTTTTTAAATTTAAACTATTTTTTTTTAGTAATTATTCTAAATTTTAAATTCTAATCTATTTTAAAATTTCAAGTTTGAATTGATTTCTTGTTTCTATTAAAATCTTTTAATAATTATTTTGCTTCAATATATATCATCATTATTATTTGATATGCATTATGTATATCTTATTTTATCTTTAAATTCTTAAATTCTTATCTCAATTCTTATTCCAAATTTGACATAACTATATTATTGTAATAAAATTAATTCATTTAAATTAATTATTAAATTATTAACTGTTTAATTAGATGATATTAATTAATTTTACAAAAATATCGAGATGAATGCACATAATTTTTTTTGTTTGGGATTGTTGATCATCGATACATTTTAAGATAATCCGGATTATTTTTTTTTCTAAAAAAAAAAAGGATAAGGATAGGGTGGCTTATTTTTTTTGGAGTATGATAGCATATTGTCAAAAAAAGGTTTTAATTCATCGTCGATCAACCATCGAAAAAAAAAAAGGTACACCCAGAGTATTCTGACCTTACAGGGTTGGCGCAGTTACTTTCTTGAAGTTCCTTTTTGCCCCAATAAAAAAGAATTTGGTTATCAAGATTGTCGATAGATGTCAACATTTTTCAATTATGCACGTACACATCGATGATACGAATATAAACAGTTGTCAAACCACACAAACATATACAATTAATTCAACCGAGGAAAATATTAAGCAATTGGGCGTTTGAGTAACATGTATTGATCGTGACAAAAAAAAAAAACTTATATAAATTCATATTTTCTTTTTTTTCTTTTTTTTTTTCCTCTCTTCTCACTAGAGAGAGGTGTATTTAACGGTTCTTTCTATTTTGTCCATTTTTTTTTTTTACATTAACCTTATTTCCAAATATGGATTTTGGAGTAACATTTTAATCTCTGTTGATATATTTATATTGTTCAGAGTAACTAGAATTTGTTAGTATAAAGTAAAAAAAATGAGGGTTTCGAATAACTTTTTTGTCAAAAAAAATGAAATCAGGTTTTTTTAAATTACTTGTGAATATCTGACGTATACAACGATCATCCCGCTTAAATCCCGTTTTGGTATTTTGTGTATAAATGAACAGGTTGAAACGGTGAAACTCGAGAATTCAAAAAAAGGGAATTTTCTCTATTTTTTTTTTTTCTCATAGTATACACTGTTTTAAGGTCGTACACAAAAGCTATTCATCACTTTTTTTTTTTCGATAGAAACAAATCCCCCCAAAAAATTTTCATATAAATATTCATTTTTTATGTCTTTCATAAATTCAAAAAAAAAATTTTTTTTTCTATCATTTACAATTTACACTTCAAAAACACCGACAGTTCAAAAAAATTATTTAGCTGTATCCCTGGTTCGGAATTTTTCAATTCTAATATATATATATACAGTCTGACGGTGTAGGAAGGAAATAATAACAGTAATAATAATAATACGTTAATAGATATTTCATTCACTTTCTCTTAAATAAATATCAAGTCTTACACACAACTCTTCTTTAAAACAACACTTTCGCACGTACGATATAAAGATATCGTCAATAACATGGTACATTATAATAACTATACACGAAACTTTCGCTTCAACCATCCGCCAGATAAGGACGTTCTTGTTGGCAAGAGTGCCGACGAAAATGAGAAACGTTCGGGCGGTGCAGGAGAACCGCCCATAATATCTAAACTACCAAAAGAAGATTCTCTCACAAAAGAAATATTGTTACTCTATCAGGTAGTTGTCTCTCTATAAACTGTTAATACAACAACAAAAAAAAAAATAAATAAATAAATTTTGCAACGTTCATTACGTGAATGGTTGATTTCGTAATATTTTTAACAATTTTTTTTTTGTTCAATTTATATTCTTCCTGCACAAATAAAAGTCACTGCTTCCAACAAAAGATTCGGATTATAAACGAAAAGATTTCGCTGATAAAATTGAAAAATTACTAAACGAGGAATGGCCGGGACATGACATTAAAGTACATATGTTTGGGTAATTATTATCTTGTGCATTTTTTCTTTTTTTTTATAAAAAAAAAAAAAGGTCTCGTACCTTTCTTTCCATAAAGTTAACAAATGGCATTTTTCTTTATTATTATAAACTTTCTTAAGTTCCTCCATGAATCTACTAGGAACAACACAGTCTGATGTTGATTTATGCGTTACAACACAATGGAATGGATTAAGGGGTATAATTAATTTATCCAAATGCCTGAAAAATCGTGAGTTCTTCATAACTTTATAGTATAAAATTTCATCGCTTAAAAACGAAATATTTTTAAATTCACATAAACAAACTTCTCCTTATTCATCTCATCTCTTTTATTTTAATAAAGGCGGCATGGAGATATTACAATGCGTGCCAAAAGCCAAAGTGCCGATAGTGAGGCTATGGGATCCAAGCCTGTAAAGATCATAACTGATTTTGATAATTGATCAATATTTATATATCTCTTCGCTAATTTAACCGGATAATTAATTTCTGACTCTTATCATTTTTCCGTTAGACATCTGGCCTGTGATATAAATATCAATAATACATTAGCATTGCATAACACACGTCTAATACGGAATTATGTGACAATCGATACAAGAGTACGACCATTAGCAATGATCGTAAAACACTGGGCACGAAAACGGGTTTTGAATGATGCAGGTGAATTTGAATTCTCGGTTTAAATCATTTAATAATTTTTATACTGATTCGTTATATTTGATATTAGCTAAGGGTGGTACGATCTCAACTTACACCTGGACCTGCATAGTTTTGAATTTCCTCCAAATGCGAAATCCTCCGATACTACCGGTTCTTCACAGTATGCCACATGATGATGTTGAGCCAATAATCGTAAACGGCGAAGATGCATCATTTTACGAAAATGTGGAGAATTTAAAAGAATTTGGTTCAAAAAATAAAGAATCAGTAGGTGGATTATTGTTTGGGTTTTTTAGACGGTAAGCATAATGATGTCATATCATTTTATTTTATGATGAATAAATTGTAACGGAATATTTTTTTTTTTAGCATGGCTTATGAATTTGACTATGAGAAACACGTAATATCGTTGCGTCATGGCAAATATCTTACAAAAACGGAAAAAGGTTGGGACACGTGTAAAGGTTGGAAAATGTTATGTGTCGAAGAACCCTTTAATACGACAAGAAATCTTGGAAACAGTGCTGACGACATCAGCGTAGAGGGGTTAAAGGGAGAGTTCCAAAGGGCCTATAAGATTCTTTATGACAGTGCCAACTTAAATACGTTATGCGAACAATACATTTCCACCCATCATTATAATAATAATAACTATTATTATAATCGTTATAAGAATAACTGTGCATGGAAGCCTAATAATCGAAAACCTGGATATATTCATGTTAAGTACCATCAGAATGGTCATCAGGGCGGGCGGGCGTATAATGAGTGTGACACGATCGACAATTTTCAGGATATGAATGGGAAAAGTGCCTACCCTCAAGAAGCTCAATATAATGAGGAAGATGAATCTAACACCCCTAATACGTCGAGATTTGTTCAAGCTGATGATATTCCTTCATCGAGAAAGGATGTTCTTTGTCCAACAATTAATGGTGAAGATTTTATCCCAACATCGGAAACAATGCACGTGGATACAAAGCGTATGAATGGCTACAATGAGAACATTGATGTTGACAGATTTAGTGCTTATCAAACAAAAAAATTCGTTTCTGAGAATGATATTTATCCAAACAGACGAGAACGCACTGCTCTTCCCGAAAAAATCGGTGATGAAAGTTCATTTGCATCTCTGACGACGACAACACACGATATTTCTCAATTTCGTCATGATGTAACATCTTCGGAGTCGAAAAATGATGAGCAATTTTCTTTCAGGGGTCCTTCAGCAAGACAATTCAATTACAATAGGCAAGGTCCTATGAAGAAAAAGAATGACAAACGACTTTCACAAACAAGGCCTATCAATGACGATCATAATTTTTCCCGTATTTCTGTTCATGATTCAGTTCCGTCAAATTCTGCTCATAAGTCAAATCAGAATATTGAAACTGAAGAATCGACAAAACGTTTTTATTACGCTAACCCGACCTTTTACAAGCATCACAACCAAAAATCCGACTTTATCTCAAATCAGAAGAATTCTCGAACACAATGCAGTTCAAGATCTAATTTTTCGCAAAATTCGGATCCATCCTATAATTCGGATGTTAAATATAATAATAATAATGGTTATTCAAATTATTCACGTCGTTCGAATACTCCTAACGATTCAGATCAAAAGAATTTTTCCGCGCATAATTCAAATTTTTCTTATGATTCGGATAGGAGAAATTTTTATAATAAGAATCACAAGCAAAAACAAATTGAGGAATTAACAAGCTCGAGTCCAGTAATTTCTTTTGAAGATTCATCATCGAATTCGAATTTTGACAATAATATTCGCTTAAATCCTGTTCAAGTTTCGAGTCCGAAAACTGTTTATAAGTCTCAAGGATCAAACAATTACAAGAATGTTCGTAAGAATTTGCAAAATAACTTGAAATCGTCACAGAAGTCCGCCGAGAATTTCGAATTTAACAATAATTATCCGCTTAATAATTATTCTACGTCAACATCACGTAATAACAGTAGTAACAATAACGGGTTAAAAGTATCAACGAGATTCAACGATTCAGTATATTCTGATGCAAGCAACGGTAATGGTTTCTTGTCACCACAAAACTCTATTTCACAGCAGCAGCCTTTCCAGAATCAACTTGAACAATCTAATGATGGACCTGATTACCAAAGACGAATGTCACATCAATCGTCATCTGATGGTTCAAATAGTCAATCAAGTGGTAATACTAGTAATACTAGTTATAGTAATAGTAGCAACTATTCAAAGAATTATCAACAGAAAAGTAATAACAATCAGGATAATTATCATCAACAACAAAACCTGAATAAGCCAGTATATAATAATAGTAAAAAGAAGCAGAAGAATAACCAGCAGGCGGAAAATCGTAATACTAATAATGATAATAATGGTGTTTACAGAAATTCCATGAATGGTAATTGTTATAGCAATTCTGGAAATAGATCAAATGGTAGAGATTCAGTCTTTATTAATTATGAGATAACATCCATGTCGGATCCAAATTCTCATATAAATCAAGGATATCAAGTAATGTCAAATGTTGGCAATGATAATAATTATTACACGTGTGATAACAGCGTTACTGGATACAGAGATAATGGATATAGTGACATATTAAAAGGTTGTAACTCTAATGTTGGAAAGGATTCAAATTTTTCAAAGACATCGAACGTTAATTATATTAATGGTTCAAAATTAGTGAACGGTGGCAGCCAATCTTCAATTCGAAATGTAAATGGTGGTAACTTAAACAATAATTGTTCACGTTCGTCCATTAATGAATTTCATAATTCGTATGGAAGTTGCCAACATATTCCCAAGTCCGTTGAAACCAACAATAATTTCAATGCTCAAGCGAAGCATGGCAACAATAACTATTCAATGTCACCAAAGAATGGAGGAAACATTAACAATGGCTTCACGAATGGTCAACGAATGAATCAGAACAAAAAGGGTCGCGCTAATAATAGTAATAATAACCATAATAATAATCATAATCATAACAATAACAAAAATCCTCGAAAGTATAGCACCGCTCTTAAGTCTGATAAGAAAGATGATGGTTCCAATCAACTACAGCAATCTTTACAAATACAGTCATTACCTCAAGAACGACAGATATATAATAATTGTCAACTTCTTCAACATCACAATCAACAAGAAAGTAGTCCAAGACAGAAAAACGTACAGAATGTTAATGTTAAAAAGGGAAATAAAGCTGGATCGAAAAAACAACACGGTCACAAACAAAGCTTTGAATGTCAACCACAACAATAAAATGAAGTTTGTGGAGAAATAAATGTATTGTATAATTACGAGAAGTAGTAATGATCATTATAAAAAGGAGTGACAATGGATTTGATGAATTCGGACTTTATTATTTTATATATGAAGGTTTTAAAAAAAAACTAATAGATTTCTTTATTCGGGGAAAAAAGATCCGTGTAATTTTTTAGCATTTTTTTTTTTCTTTATTTAGATATTAGGTTTCTTTTTTCTCTGGATAGTTGTAATATTTTTTTTATAATTCTGCATTTATATATATTTCATGGGATGGGTTTTTTTTTATTATTCTATATATTTTGTATGTAAAGTGTTTAGCACAAAAAATCAAAAAAAAAAAATCAAAAAATCACTTTTCGAAAGAAAAGTTATATATATATATAAATATAAATTTTTAATTTTGTAATATTTCACAGAGAATCATCAAATTAAGTATTTTATATATATATATATATATAATCTTTTTTATTATTATTTAATTGAGTGAATGGCATTTTTAATGAATAGTTGTAATGATGATGTTTAAGGGAAGGGAAAGGAAATGGAGGGAAGAAGCTAATGGATGTCGAGTGATTTGAATTTATACATCTATATTTATTTATTTAATAATTAGTAGTAATATTGGTTTGATTTATTTATATTTATAGTTCAGCTATCAGATATTTTCTTATTTTTCCCTTTTTTTTATTTTTATTTTTTTTTTATTACACATGTAACAACAACCCATCCCATTTTTTTTATGATTTTCTTTTATATTAATTTTATGTATGATATAGAAATTTTAACATTGATTTTTTTTCCCCGAGATTTATATCTTATAGAAACTTTTTTGTAAATATATTTTTTTATATATAAAGAACTTTTTAATAATGTCGTTGGCACAGCAAATAAATTCTTTTTATTTTTAATGGTAAATTTTATTGGTCAATCGTTTGAAGTTTTCCATAGAAAAAAAATATATCGGCCTATATCTCATTCTTAATTCTTAATGCTGAAACTTGTCTTGTCTTTCAATTTCTTGAGCTGAGCTTCCCGATTTTGATAATTTTATTATCACCACCATCACCGCCTTGCGTCTCTAGTGTCAAGCAAAAGAAGTCCTTGAGCAAAAACAGATCGGTGTCAACCACATCATATACAAAATTCGCAGTTCTTTTCGATGATACGAGCTTCAATCGCGAGCTTTTACCGATAAGAATGTCAAACAGACGAAAAGCAATGGCATTATACAACAAGCGACAATGCTTAAAAATAAATTCAATCGAACACCGCTAGAATAGATGTGTCCCACCCATTTTCAGAAGCGATTATTATTGCGATATTTGGGCTTGCAAATTTACATTAGAGTTGTCGTTATCCTTGCAATTAAAATCTTTATATCAAGTCTAGCAGAACCCAATTTTGGATCGAGGTCCAATTTATTAACTCAAACTTTCTTCCGATAGATGCTCGTCCCCGTAAGAATACAATGAACAAACATCCAAATGGGTTCTATCAAACCTCAAAAAGATTTTCAAAATCATTCAATATATTTTACCTTTTCCTATGTTCTACCAAATCCCGAGAATTCTACTTTGACATGAACGAATATTACCTTCTTGTATCGATTATATACAGCTTCAACGAAATCAAGTTTTTTTTAAAAAAATTACCTGTTAATATCAGCTAAAAAAAAAAAGTAGTATTGGAAAATAAATATTATATGGGAGGTTTGCTAGGAAAATGGGGCTTTGAGCATTTTTTTATTAAAATTTTAATTTTTATTGCATTTTAATCTAACATTATCAAAAATTAAAATGCAATAAAAAATTAAAAAATTCTAACCTCCCCATATATTGATGTAACTAATCGAAGAATTCAATTTTCAGTTAGCTTTGATATATATTAACTTTTTTCGCCATTTTTATTGCATATTGCATATGCATATAATTTTAAATTTGTGATAATCATTTATTTTGATTGGTACCCCCCCTGACAAAGCTAAGGTAATTCATCAATAAAATTTTTGATTAATTAAATTGATCGACATGTCGATTTACCGTAACTATGTCGATCAATTTAAATATTTTAAATAAAAAAAATACATTGTATACCGGCACATTAATAATCAATAAAATCAATAAACCTTACTTTTGTTTTAAATAACTTATTGATTGAAACATTTAAATGAGATGTTAATCCTTCAAGAATAATAGCAATGTTAGTACTTTTTTCACCAAACACCTTTTAACAGAATCAATAATATGGGAGCTTTGCTATTAAAAGTGGGTTCCGAGACTATAAATTGATTTTGAGTTAAATGATGATCAAAAAATA
>CAMKVN010001351.1:0-19065 GCA_946474995.1 Funneliformis geosporum | reverse complement strand
ACCAGCAATTTCCTCATTTTCTTGCTCTCTTATATCATCATCAACAAATTCATTATCAGACGAAAGTATACCTGTTTTCATCCAACAATTATGAATAGTTATTGGAGTAATATTATTTCAAGCCTCAGCAATATAATTTATTGCTTCTTTAATATTTAACTTATTATTAAATAAATAAATAAAATTAATTTATTATATTTTATTAAAATAAAAAAAAATAATTATAGATTTTTATAACTTACTTTATATGATTTATCCTAGAATCAAATTTACGAATTAGATCTCTACAAAACTCTTATTTATACTTTACTTTAAAGCTATGGATAATACTAGCATCTATAGGTTGCAAATGCGCAGTAGTATTTGGGAAAGGTAAATAAGTTTAATATTTGTAAGAGTAATATCAGGTGTTATTTTTACTTTTTTTTTTGTTTTTTTGTTTTTTATTCTTTGATTTTCCTAACTAGATCTTTCCTCATCATTAGATTCAGTTTCAGTAGTATTGTTCTCTTCAAAAACTTTTGGATTAAAATGAGAAAATAATAATCTAAATCTTTTATCCATTCAACAAATATATCAGATCTCATCCATGCTTTAGAATTAGCTCGATAAGTAACAGGAAGTGTTGATTTATTAAGATTTCTAAAACATCAGGGATTAAAAGATTTTCCAATTACAAGAGGATGAAGCTTATGAGAACCTGTTGCATTTGCACAAAAAAGTATAGATATCTGGGTTTTATCCTATAAAATTAATTAAATAAAATTTATTTAAAAAATTTATAACTAATAAAATTTTTAAAGTTTATTAAAAATAAATCTCACTTTCTTATGACCCGCTATAGCTCCTGTACTAAGTGTTTGGTTTGTTTGGCTCCATTTGAAAAAAACTAGTGTTATTATGAGACATTTTTGGGACATGACCTGAGACATTGGAACTTAATGTGAAACATTTTGGGATATAGTGTAGGACAGTCTCAAAATATTTGGGATATTAAAAATGGCTGCAACTACTTGAGATATCTAAATTTGTAATATTTTATCAAGTTCAGAAAATTGTGTAACACGATGATGAAATTTATGTAAATTTTGTAAACTTGACAAAACAACTAGCTATTTTTCGTGCTCTTGCCATATTTTTGTAATAGTGATTCTATTAATATTTTTACCACTATATTTTTCATTAAAATATAATGCAACAGCACCTTGTTTTACATGAGGATTAGCTGACATATATTCACATATTTCTTTTTTTATATTAATACTGATAGAGGTACGAGTTCTTTTTGATTTATTGAAATTAGTTAAAAACATTATAAAAAAGAGTATAAAGAATGTAAAATGTATTTTTATTAAAAATATTCAATTTTTTAAAAAGTAAAAGTTGGAAAAAAAAAATTAAAAGATTTTTTTTAAAAAAAGATATATTATAAGATTATCAACCCAAATTAATCCAAAGAAGATAAAATGCGTATATCATTTTTTTTATTAACCAAAAATATAAAACACATATAATATTTTTAGTTATATTATCTACATCTTATCACATGATAATGTGACTATATAAAGGGAAATTTTATTATATTAACTAATTATACCAGTTTAATAATTGGTGTGATAGTGATTATAATTAATATGTGATTATAAAGAGGATATTTATATTTTAAAAAAATCAGAACTAAAATATAGTGTGCTTATAAAGAGGATGTGATTATATAAGTTGTGATTGTAAAGAGGGTCGACTGTATATTTTTCTTAGTAAAAAAGGCATTTTTGAAGCTGTGGTAGCACTTTTTGCTATAGTTTTCTTAGTAAAAAAGGTATTTTCGAAGCTGTGGAGACACTTTTTACTATGGTTTTCTTAGTAAAAAGGCAGTTCAAAGTCGCGGAGGCATTTTTTGTTACATATTTCTTAGTAAAAAAGGTATTTCTGAAGCTGCGAAGGCACTTTTTACTATGGTTTTTTAGTAAGAGCTGCTCCTAAAGCTTTGGAGATAGCTTTACTATTTATTTAAATCAAATTAAATATTTGAATATTTGATTTGAATTTGATCGAATCGAATCAAACATTAATTTAGATTTGATCAAATAAATCATTCTTTGATTTGAATTTGATCGAATCAAATCAAATATAAATTTGAATTTGTATTTGATTTGATTTTCAAATCAAATATTCAAATATCAAATTGAATTACAGAACCCTACCTCTAACATTTTTATAACAAAAGTTACCCAATAGTTCAAATGTAACTTTATTATTATTTTTTATAATAAAAGTCACTTATAACAGTTTAGATATGATTTTTATTAGTATTTTTTTTTTAATAAAAGTTGTATTTGAGCTTTAAAAATAATTTTATAATATTTTTCTAAATAAAAGTTATTTCTGACAGTTAGATATGATTTTTATTAATATTTTTTATAATAAATACCTAATAATTTAGATGTGATTTTATTACTATTTTATTTTATAATAGTCAATTCTAACAATTTAGATGTAACTTTTATTATTATTTATTATAATAAAAATCATTTCTAACAGTTCAGATGTGATTTTTATTATTATTTTTCCTAATAAAAATCACCTTCAAAAGTTTGGATGCAACTTTTATTATTATTATTTTTATAATAAAAGTCATACCTAAACTATCAAAATCAAATTTATTAGTATTTTTCCTAATAAAATCACTTCTGATAATTCAGGTTTTACTTTTATTAGATTTTTTTTAATAAGGATCTATAAGAATTTTTAATAAATAAAAATAAATAAAAATAGAATTAATTTACAATTTATATTACTATAATATATATAATGTTAAGAAAAAATTATATAAAAGATAAAATTATTTCATAATTTATAAAGATCATTTTTATTATAAATAGTCAGATTTAGTTAATTGTTTTTTAAATAATCTTTGTAAGCAAACCAAAAATTCAATAAAAAAGAAATTATTATTAATCTTACAATTTGTTTGTATAATTAAAATGAGAAATCTTTATACTCTTTAGCTTAAAAACTTGCTATAGAATAAACACTCACAGTTTAAGTAATTTATAAAAATCATATTTTTTATTAAAAAAACTCTGTTACAAAGAATTAAAGTCAAATATTATGCAACCATTTTTGTTCTATCCAATCAAATTTTAGTATATATATATTTTTTTTTACATGCATTTTATAATTTATATCACATGATATCAGACACCGATAATTGTTTATTGTCACATCACATGTCATGGTTGTTAATCCAACACGCGTTCGTCATCGATAAATCAATGCTAATACATTACAAATCATTTCGTGTTTATTATGGCAGATGAAGCATTTGAAAGCCAGTTATTACCCAAGAGGGGACGGGGACGACCAAAAGGCGTCAGAGGTACAGTTCGGCCTAGGACAACTCGAGGGAAAACTCGAGGTAGAGGCAGGGGCAGATCTACTGAGGATGAAGATTTAATTTCAATAGAAATAAATAAAACTCTTGAACAAGCGGGACTACATTCGTCGGATATTAATATGAATTTGGAAGCAGAAATAAATCAACCAACGTCTCCATACTTGAGCAGAGCACCTTCTCCTACTCCATCATTTGCATCAATTTCGAGTGGTAGACGACTTGGTTCTTTATCACATGATCTTCCAGCTCCTGGAAGATTGGCTTCGGTTAGAACGGCACCAACTGGACATTACTTTCTATCAACATCTTCAAGAGTAACATTACGTGGAACACAAAAGAAAATATTTGTTCCGACAATACCTGAAGCACATAGAAGACCTCAACCGTAAGTACTATTAAATTAAATCATGTTTAAATTTTTACTAATGACTTTCAAATTTTTTAAAGAACGATAGCTGCCGACGCAATTACTCCTGAATTATTTGATATAGGGGTGAGCAATTTATTTTTTCTCGACCTTATGATGAAAGATAACTCTTAAATAGTTTATCATGTTCTTCTAGGATAATGAACCGTTCACATCTGGTACAGATTCAAGAGGACGAGGAACAGATCGAGAAAGAGGTACATCAACATGTTATAATATATGAAATTAAACATAATCGGTTTATGATGTTATTCATTATATTAGGAGCTCGTGGACGCGGCAGATTTGTGCCAGATATGGTTGCATCTGGACCGTTTGCATTTGGCTCAAATGCTAATTTCCAGCCATGTAAGATATAGTTAATATTAATATATCATCCTTGAGTATTTTGGATAACGAAAAGTGATAATCACTATTTCTCAATCCTCAAGTGGACACCACGAACGTCTTTAGCACTTCTGTTATTGAAGAAAGGAAAAGTAGAACAGATTATGCTGAGGATTTTGAATCGTTCCGAGAAGATCCTTGGGCACCAGATATACTTTTAGTTGAACATGAAAGAGAGGACACTGCTGGTATATTAGAAGGTAAGGTTACTAATGAACATCTGTACAATATATAGTTTATTTCTATTAGCAATTCTTCAGTTGTAGCATTATAGAGTCAATGGACTCGTGATTTTCGTTGATTTTAGAAAGAGATAGAAACCGAAGTCGACGAACTTTCTTTTCTTTTTATCCATTAGGCAAGGATGTAATTGACAATGAAAAATCGAAAGAAATTAAAAGAAAAATGATACAATTTGTTGAAGAAGTAAGTGCAATAATTTTTTAATTTTATAAATGTTTTAAATTTTCGAGATTTATATATTTTATTTTAGGAAAATCATCTATTATGTTTTCAATTGCCTACCGTCTTACCTGAGTTTGAACCATCTAAACGTCCAAGGATGAATGGTCCGAACGATAGGTCGTCCCATCTTGATAAAGGAAAGGGTAGAGCTACCGATAAACTAGGACCTGGTCCACCCGTAATGCCATCTTCAGTAAAGGAGAAGGGTAAGAGTAAAGAAAGAGAACAAGATAATTCTGAGGATGCCGTCAATGGTAATAATAAGCCAGAGGGCCAGATAGGGCGACTAATCGTGCGTAGATCTGGTAAAATGCAAATGATTTTTGGGGACTTTACATTTGATGTAAGAAAATTTTATTATAAAACATGATTTATGTTTGTTAGTTAACTAAATCTAACGTCTTTTTAAAATTTATTGTAGGTCACGGCTGGTTTGAATCGGACATTTTTGGAGAATGCTGTAGTGATTGATTCTTCTCAAGAAAGTGTTTTCAATTTAGGACAAATCACGCAACACTTGGTTGTGAAACCGAACATTTCAAGTTTATTGAATAATATGTAACAATTTACGTTTTTACGTTTTAAATCGATCGAATACATGATTAATTTAATATTTATTTATTAAGAAAAAAACAAATTTTGGTAGTAATAATTTGTAAATAGACGTTTTTATATCTAATTATCATTTTCTTTATTTGTTTAAAAAAATTAGTTAACTAAATAATGTAGTTTGTTTTAATAGATTTTACTTTAATTGCAGAAAATTTATTTCAAAACTATCACGTGACTGTTCCAAAGAAATGATCGTCTGACATTTTACTGCAGATAATACATCATTATTTGCAAAAAAAAAAAAAAAAAAAAAAGCGAAAAACACAAATAAAAAAATTTATCTACAACAAAAGAGCGATACAAGTCCCCCCATATTCCGCGAAATTTATACCGCGGGAACGAATATTTTGAAAAAATTTACAATTAATAATGATATTTACCCAAACTAAAATTATAACAAAAGTAATTATATTTACACAAAGTACGTTTGGTACGCATTAAACATTAGTAACAATGAATGTTCATCAAAGAAAAAAAATGATAAAAACGATTTTTTTTGTCGCTAATTCACACCACTTTTCTTAAATGCGCACTTAAATATTTTTTTTTTTTTGAGTCGTGCAGATAACAGAAGCAAAACTGAATGGCGACTTTACAAAAAAGACGTAACGGAAGACGAAATAACCAAGACGAAACACCAAACAAATTAAAGAAGAAAAGTTCTAAAGTACCTGAACAAAATGTGGATACTCAAGACGTAACTCCGGTATCAAATGTCGTTATGCCAGCGGATATCGAGGAAAAATTTAAACCAATAAACAATGGAATTTCTTCTTCGCCACCATCAACACAAACTGAGCAAGCTACATCCCCAGCGGTAACTCCAAACAAAAAGAATAATACACCAAAAAAACGAAAAGTTAGCAAACCATCACCTGTAGAAGAGGAAACGGTAGAAGATAAGCCGGAAACTATATCATTAGATCAAACTGTGATAGAAGAAAGGGAGCAACCAGTTTTATCGATTAAGAAAGAAAAAGACACTTCTGTTCGAAAACGTAATAGAATTTTACCTCAAAGGGGGAAAAAACTTAATAGTGATACGCAATTACCACCAACTCAATTACAAACAACCACGCAACTGCAAAACGAAATACCGCAAGTACGACCACTACCACCACCATCTTCACAACCTCTATTAGAGATACAAAAACCTCAAAAAACGAGGGGTCCTTCAACTCCGAAGCGAAAAGTTAAAGCTCCAGTATTTACAGTATCAGTAGTTACGGAGAAGGATGATCAAAAATCCTCCAACAATGCTGTTCCTATAATTCCAACTGATGAATCTAATACCTCTAAACCTAAAGAAGTAGTTGTTAAAGAAGAACCTAAAGAAATTAATGAAATTGTAACGCAAAAAAAACCACCGAGAATAGTAATTAAACCAAAAAGAAAAAGGATAATCAAAAGCAAGGAAACCATATCTAGTGAGGATGAAGTTTTGGAAGAAGAACCTGTTATTCCAAATAAGATTATGAAAGCACCAACAATTAGTGAATCATTAGGATCATTAAATTCTCAACCTAAATCATCAAAGAAACGAGGTAATGCAAATGGTATAGACACTAATAAAGACTCGGCTGTAAAATCTCGTGTTACTAGACAACGAACAAAAACAACAAATAAGGTGAAGACAGGTAGAGGTCGAAGGAAATTAATTAGATTAGGCGATGATGAAATTGAAAGGGACCTATCCAAATTTTCTGATGCAGAGACTATTAAGAATGAAACAGATGAAAAATTGGATCAATTGATAAATCAAATCTCTGAAAATAGACAAAAAGTATATAGTGGTGAACAAGAACGGGAGCAAGCTGGTGTCATCATTGATTTGCCCTTTGGTGGTAAATTAACAGCAGAAGAAGCGGATACATCGAAGACGCGTCCCGATCTTTATGACAAATTGAGATTCGAGAATGCTAAAAACAAGGCTGAAGCTGTATGTATTTATTATATATATAGTAGACCGATATTTCAATAAGTACATGTATATATATAAATACATTTTTTTTTTATTTTATCTTCAGGCTATGCAACCAAGACAAGAAATTACCTTTGACATAGAAGATCAGCCTCAAATATTCGCTGATGCTACTCCAAAAATAAGATCAATCAGATTTGGTGATTGGGAAATGGATACATGGTACGTAGCTCCTTATCCCGAGGAATACAGTTGGTATCCAACGCTTTATATTTGTGAATATTGCTTGAAATATATGAAGAGCAAATATATTGCAGATCGACATAAGGTTCGTTATTTTATCATTATTCATTTATTTTGTTCAAACCACATCTCATTTCATTAATAAATTTAGATGAAATGTCCGATGAAACATCCGCCTGGTGACGAAATTTATCGAGATGGACAAATCTCGATCTTTGAAGTCGACGGACGTAAAAATACTGTAACGATTTAAATTTATAATATATGATTCTAATAGATTCTATCATTTGTAGAATTTCATATATTGATCAATATCTAATTTTCGTAGATCTATTGTCAAAATTTATGTCTTTTGGCTAAAATGTTTTTGGATCACAAGACACTTTATTATGATGTAGAACCGTTCTTGTTTTATGTTATGACCGAAATTAATGATATGGGATGTCATTTTGTGGGGTACTTTTCTAAGGTTTGTAAATAACAGAATGCTAAATACATCAAAATATTTTTTTAATATTATATACATCATTACCTATGGTGTTATAGGAAAAACGTTCCCCTTTGAACTATAACGTGTCATGTATTTTAACATTACCCATTCATCAGCGAAAAGGATATGGAAATTTACTAATTGAATTTAGTAAGTTTTAAAATTTTTTTGGGATATAATTTGCAGAAATTCATCTATAAGCTTTCATTTTTTATAGGTTACCTTTTAACAAAAAGGGAAAACAAAACAGGATCACCAGAGAAACCTTTATCTGATCTTGGTCTTCTCAGTTATCGTTATTATTGGCGCAACGTACTTTTCGAAGTGCTCAATAATTCACCAGATGCTCTTAGTATCGAAGGTATATATAATATCAATCTTCTTCGAAATATAAGAATCATATTAATTTGGCACTTGTATATTCAGAGCTAAGTCGTGTAACAAGTATGACAGTTAACGATATCATAGCCACCCTTCAGATTAACAATATGTTGGTGAGAGATGAAGAAAATGGCACATATAGGATCGTTGTTGACAAAGACTTAATTAAGAATCATCTTGATAAGGTGACATCTAAAGGGTATCCAAGAATAAAATCAGAAAATCTTCGATGGACACCATTTATTTTAACAAGAGTCTTGCGAAGAGTACAGGATCTTGAAAATGAAAGGAGCTTGGATATGCATGAACAACAGAATCCAATTGATCATATTAATAAATCATTGGATGAAAATATGGATGCCGATGATTAATAATAACTGTTGTAATTAAAATACATTATAAATAATATAAATATTATAAATATAGCAATACTCACTTTAATAATTTTAGAAATTGGATTAAAAAAAAAAAATTTTTGTACATAAAAAAAAAATATCTAAAAATTATAGTAATTTCTTTTTGATTGAATAATCCAATAAAAAAAAAAAAATTGGTGTGAATCTTTTTATTGAACTATTTTCCAATTTTGTTAAATCATCAAATGATCATTTTACTTGGAAATTAATAAAAAGAAAATGAGAATTGGGATCACATTGTTTTTGATGTGTCAGCCTGTTGTGAACACAAGTCCGCAGGTATCATGTTGTTTGTATTTTTGATATTGCGTCATGTAATAACGGACGAATGGTAGAGCAAAGCAAAACTTATAACAAATTCTTGTTATAATGTATTTATAGCAGATATTTAAAGAAAAAATTTTCTTGATATTATAGAAGTTTGTAAATAAACATAATTGTTTTACTTTTTTTTTCTTTTTTCTTTTTTGAATTACTTGTTAAGCATAGAAATTTTATCAAAATTCCTTCTGGCGTCATCCATCTTGTGTGATTTTAACTAAATTCTCACTGGCCAGCAAAATGACGTCTTTTACTAGTGTGGCTCGCATGTATGCGAATATTAATCAGACTATGCCCCGAGACTATTGGGATTATGGTATTTCAATGAAAATCAGTTATTCTCTTTGTTTGGTTATTATTACTTTATTAACCTCTAATCTTTATATTAGATAATTTACAAGTTCAATGGGGGTAATGTGTACTGTTAATTTGTCACAAATATCTTTTCATTGGGAGAATTCTTAGTTAAATTATAATTAACTTAAAAAGTGATTTATTGTCTTCTTCAAAAGCTGAATATTTAAATATAAAATTTTTTATTTTAAAAACTTCCTTTTGTTCAAATTTAGTGTACAAGATAATTACGAAATAGTACGTAAAATCGGCCGTGGGAAATATTCCGAGGTTTTTGAAGGAGTCAATATTATGAATAATGAAAAGTGTGTAATTAAAGTTCTTAAACCAGTAAAGAAGAAAAAAATCAAAAGAGAAATTAAGATCTTACAAAACTTGGCTGGTGGTCCAAACATTATTTCGCTTTTGGACGTAGTAAGAGATCCTCAGGTAAATTTTGATATTAAAAAATAATACATGTTAGGTGTTTTAAAAGAAGAAAACAATTGTGGTGGGTTTTTGATTTTATAGTTAATGGGAGTATTGACAAATTGAACTTTTAAAATGCTTGATTTTGTTGTATATAACGTTTAAGCTGGATGAAAACATATGTTTAAGTACTTTCTAAATCCTTTGTCTTTAACCTTTCTTTTCCATCATATCAATTAGTCCAAAACACCATCACTTATTTTTGAATATGTAAATAATACAGACTTTAAAGTATTATACCCCAAGTTCACCGACTACGATGTTCGTTATTATATTTATGAGCTTCTTAAGGTACAAGTAGTTATATATTTGATGTTTTACAATGATCATTTATTGGCGTTTTTATTTCATTGTTGTATTTTTTTTTTTCAAATTTGTAACAGGCATTGGACTTCTGTCACTCAAAAGGTATTATGCACAGGGACGTAAAGCCACATAATGTCATGATTGATCACGAGAAACGAAAGGTAAGTATTTTTTATGAAATGTTTACAAGTATCAAATACTTTACTAATAATTCATTATAATTGTATCATAGCTAAGATTGATAGATTGGGGATTGGCAGAATTTTATCATCCAGGAACTGAATATAATGTGCGTGTTGCTTCTAGATATTTCAAAGGACCTGAATTGTTGGTTGATTTTCAAGAATATGATTATTCTCTTGACATGTGGAGTTTGGGATGTATGTTTGCTAGTATGGTAAACATTATTTTCTTATTTTGAATGCCATAATATTATTATCATTATTTATTTGAATCTAAATACACTGGCTTTTGCAGATTTTCCGTAAAGAACCTTTTTTCCATGGTCATGATAATTATGATCAATTGGTGAAAATTGCTAAAGTTCTTGGTACGGATGAGCTTTTTGCATACCTTGATAAATATGATATAGAATTGGATGCCCAATATGATGATATTTTAGGAAGGTAAATAATATATATATATATATATTATCAACCCATTGATTATTGCAATTGATTTTGTACCTTTTCCAATCCTTTTGTTCTTTTTAATATTATTATTAATTATTATTATTATAAAAAAAAGATATCCACGGAAAGCATGGAATAAATTCGTTACGAATGAGAATCAAAAATTTGTTACTAAAGAAGCCATTGACTTCCTTGACAAGCTGTTAAGATATGATCATCAGGTTATGAAACTTCTATTTCGTAAAAAAATTTAAAAAATTCTTAAAGTTCCTACCTAATATTTATTTGCATAATAGGAGCGATTAACACCTCAAGAAGCGATGGAACATCCATATTTTGGTAATTATTATTTGAGAATAATTATTCCAATGATAAAATTTTTATGATTTTAATTTTTTTTATTATTATTATTTAGACCCAGTAAGACAACATCGAGATGGTAATGAAAATCGAGCATAGATTTTTTTTTTTTAAAAAAAAAAAAAAAAAATGGACGATTGAATTGTTCCCAAAAAGGGACATTGCTTCAATTTACCGGGTTGTCTTCAACAGGCAAAAAATTAATAATTAATAATAGGGCAGCAAAAAAAATGCACACGACCAGGAATTGGACATAAAAAAAGAGGGGACATGCTATTTAAGGAAAAAAAATGTACATCGAATTTCATGTGGTTTATATATATATATATATTTTTAAAAAAAAAAACTTTTCTTATCACAAAATTTCTTATCAGTACAATAATTTTTATGAAAAAAATGATGATCATGGAACAATTTCTCTTTTAATATATTACAGATTTAATTTATATATATATATATAATATCGTTTTGTAAAATGTCAATAGATAAGAATTACTATAAATTACAAAATAAAAAAAAAAATTTAATTCATTAATTGTTCGTTTGAATGTTACTCTTTAGATGATTATTGTTGAGATAAATTTGATAATTTAGAAAACAAAGCTTGATGAAATTGGTCACCAAATTTGGGAGAGACAGCTAATAATAAAGCTTCCATGGTTTCAAAAGGTTTATTAATCCATTTTTTTGCACATTCCAAATCTTCATTAACAGTAACATCGACTGGAACTGCTTCTGTAATCTATTTAATGAGTTAAACATGAAAATATTTTTAATAAAAAATTTTAAATCAATAAAATAATAAAATTATAATTTTTATTATACATACAATATAACCTTCTTCAGCAATTGTAATGATTAATATAATATTTTCAAGTAGGGTAAGTTGAAATATAGAAGATTGATGAGCGTCAGGATTTAAACTTCTTGTAGGTAATATTTTGATTGAATTTGGTATAACACCATAATCATACTCTTTAAGTACGTTAGAAAGTTCTTGTTTAATAAATTTATTTGTTTCTGTAGTTGTTGCCATTATTACACAAAATATTGATGAACAAAGGAAAAGGTTGAAATATGGGGACTGTGTAAATCCCCATATATTGAAAACACGTGAGATTTTTGAGATTACAATCTGATGCCGAAAATTCGGTAATACCGAATTTTTGGGAAAATGTGAAAGTTAAAAATTTATACCATCATTAATTCCTCTATTGTATCACAATACCTGCAGTTTCGAAGATCGAGATATAAATAAAAAATAACATCACCATATTTTTGAGCTTGCGAGCGAGAAACTTTTGTTATTACGCATCAGTTAGGAGGCTCATCGTTACTCTCAAACTCTACTTTAAACTCAAGTTAATGATTTTATTCGGATGTATAATTTCATATTCTTCACTTTTTTTTACTAACTTCATAACTTCCCAAACTTTTGTTTATTATTTAAAAAGTTTTTAATCCTTTTTCCCTCGTACTGGGTAATCTCAACTTTTTAAAGCCTTTATAAACCTCATTTAACAATTTTATGGACAATGCCTCTATATGATAACAAACCTGTTGCTCCAGTAAATGAGCCAAAGTTGGACCCATCCAAACACAACAATAAACAAGTATGGGTGATCCCCTACAGTAACGAATTTTTTGTTACTTACAAGTATCTTTTTTCCTATAAAAACGTTAAAGGATTATTTTCACTACGCGGTGTTCGTTGTTTATATTCATAATTTAGTCAGTAAAATGCTTGTATTAGTTCATATTATTCCTTAACGTTATATTTCTTATTTTTAAATAGAGATTATCTGAATCGTATAGCTTTCTATAACAGGTCAGAATGGCAGTGTGCTGTAACTGGTAAACAAGGTCTCACATATGAAGAGGCTCTCGAGAATGAAAAGAAACATCGTGAGCAGCTCAAGAAATTTCCGGAAGGGTTGAAACAACACATTTTACAAATGGTACAATTTAGTAAGTGTTGTTCTTGCAAAGTATTTGTTATACAAGATTAAAGTTATTCCAAGAATTTATGCTAACTACCATCGTTTTTTTATAGGTACTGATCGTCTTGATGTCTTGGCCAATCAAATCTTTGATAAATACAACGAAGAGTTTACGCTTGGCGAACATGTAACTATCAAAGGCGAAAGTGAAGGGAAAAAGAGGTATGATAGTATGTTTCAAGTTTGTTATGAGATCCCTTGGATTTACTCGCGTTAAATCAACATACATATTTGTTATCTCTTTGTCATTCTAATAGGTCAAAAGGACAAGTTGTTGACGTAAAAACTTCTACCGTACCAGCTGCAAAAGGAATTAAAGGGAAAAGCTTTAGAACAAGGAAACAAGCTGCATTAACGCAAACCATATATCGCGTTCAAATATTAGACAAGCAGGGAAGTCCCATTCAACAAATAGTGAAGAACGGAAATCATAGATACGTGATCAAGACTTTTAACGGCGGTGATAATTTGAGGTTGGTAGTTAACGTTAAAAATAAGCTTCATTAGAATTTTGTATTTTGTTAAACTATATCTTGTTTCCTTACAGTCGTAATAAATTGACGTTCAATAAGACCCTGATCCGTTTGTTCATAAAACAGTCCACAACCAAAGATACCTATTTGCACGCTCCGTGGATAGTTAAAGAAAACTTGGCCAAGAAATATAAAGTGAACACTAAGCTACCTGATGATTTGAAGAAGGCAAAGAATGAAGCGCGAGAAAAGAGCAGGAAGCGAAAGGTAAAAGAAAATATAAATAATAAAAAAGTTCAAAATTTTTTGTATGAGAAGAAGGTTGATTAACAATTTCTATATTTTTCATATAATTTAGGGCAAAACAATACAAGAAGGTCCTTCTAAGAAAGCTAAAACGAGCAAAGGAATGAACACTAGGACTCGAGGTGCTAAACGAGAGGATAGCACTAGAGGTACGATATCTGCTAACACTACACGAGGTAAAAGAACGGCAGCATCAAAGAGACAAGCGACTATGAGTAAGGAACAGATGAAAAGAGCAGCTGAGAAGAAACGACAGAAAGAGCGCGAAAAAAAGAAGAGGGAAACTGAACGTAAGAGGGAGAAAGAACGTAAAGCAAAGGAGAGAGAAACTCAGAAGCGATTAAGAGCTGAGCAAAGGAAGAGTGAGTAATTTGTTAAAATGATTTCTTTTTAATTTATAATTTCCGTTACATTAATTAATTACCTTATCATTCATTATTAAATAGCAAAATATCCAATAGAAGATCTGGATGTACCTCTTGATAAAAACTTACTCTCAAAGAGACCTCCTATAGTCCTTGATTTCAAAATTCCCCAGAAGTACATCGGAACATTTTTGATGACTTGGAACTTTTTCACGGTGTTTGGGTTAGTAGATATCTATGTTCTATTGTAATGATTGGTTTAATATCACTGCCTCAGTATTTACCAAGATTTTCCTTTTATTTTAGAAAACCTCTAGGTGTTTCATTTTTCACGCTCGATGACCTTGAATTATCATTTTATCACAATATGATGCAACCTCGCTGTACTTTAGTGATTGAGATGCATGCGGCTTTGCTCAACGCGATTATCAGAGATCGTTTACAAGCTAGAAGTAAAAAACGTCAACCAGTTCCTCGCGTTGCTCCTGCACTTAGGGATCAGATTAAGACAGAAACAGGTCCAAACGACATGGATGTGGATGTAAATGGAAAGAGCGTTCTGGCGTCTCGAGATGCTCTTGAAAGACTTGTAAAGATTTGGGACAAAAAAGTTATATCCCCCAAAGATTCTCGAAAAGGATGGGAATGTGTATTAATAGGCTGCCTTTATCAGGTAAATATAAAAATATATTGAATTTAATTTATAACTGATATTTTGTTTTATTTTATCTATATACAGTTGGGAACACATGAATCAATCCCTAATGTGGATCGTATACTCTCTCATTTGGCCCCCATTGATAGCGGCAATGCACCCGAAGAAAATTTTGAAGGTTATTTCACTACCCTTGAGGTAGCTGATAAGTTGCAGATAATGGAATTTTTGATAAACAACGTTGCAAAAACCACCCTGATTCATGAACACATCGAAGGATGTGTTAACAAGCAAACAGAGTTGAATAAAGAAAAGAATGAAGTCCTCAAGGAAAGGAAGCACATGTAAGTGGTATAAGAAAACCATATTATTAATTAAGTTCTGTCATTAATGTTTCTCCTAACATGATAACAGCGCGAATTCCCTTATGGAAATCACCAAAGGAAACGTTTCTGTGCCACGTGTAAAAGGAAAATCGTCTACAGAATCCGTGAACGGTGAAGACAGTCTAGTTTCAAGACAGCTTAAGCTGGAGGAAGAAGATCTTGCATTACAAAAGAAAGTCAGCATCTATCTCCATCTTTTATACTCAACATCAATCTATCAGAATTGTTACTATAACTTATGTAATTTTCTTTATTCTTAAGGAGGAGCATATTGAAAAAGAAAAACGTAGATATGCATTACCACGGACAGGCCCAATGGGCCACGATAGATTTCATAACAAATATTATTATTTTGATGAAGCAGGACTAGTTGTTAATGAAAGATATGGTACCGGTAGAGTCTTAGTTCAGGTCCCTAGCACTAAAGAACTTGCAGACACATTAACTGAAGCTATGCGTCAAAAATATTACAAAAGAAAAAAAATGGAAGAAAGCTTTGGAACAGAAGAGACGCAATGGGGATATTATGAAGATCCCGAACAAGTATTTACACATTTTCGAATAAAAATGTTTTTACACGTGATATGAATGTTTTTAAACATCCTACGTTATTTTAGGTTGACGATTTGTTGAAATGGTTTAACGAAAAGGGTAAAAGAGAACTAATATTAAAAAAAGAAATAAGCTCCCGACTTCTCGAAATTAAATCGGGGATGGTTAAGCGAGTGCAGGTAAATGTGAATTAATTGACTATAATTATTTTGCCGATTAACTCGATCTTTACTAATGTATGTATGTCTTTGTAATCTTTTCATATTAGGATATAATTGCTTCACGTAAAACCGTTGAAGTGCGCCGAAGTAGACGCACTCAAGCGACAAAGGCATTGCTTTCGCAACAATCTTACATGAAGTGGACTAACAAGTTGTCTAAGTAAGACATAAAATCTTAAATATTATAAAACAAAAAATAAATAGATTTAGTAATAAATAATAAGAATAAAAAATAATTATTGGAAAAAATTAAGATTGTCCAGAAGTTAAAACCGGGTTGGGTTCGCTCAATCGTCCCCAGGCCTGTGTCATTACCTCATCGTGGTGCCTGGGTGAACAGGAACTTTAAATCCTGGCCAATGATGACACGACCATTTGAGTGTTTTTTTTTTTTTATTCAGTTAATTTATGAAAATGTTAAATTCTTACTTTTTCTCGTTTTTTTTTTAAAAAAAAAAAATAAAATAAAATAAAATAGGATATAAACAACAACACATATTTGAGGTATGCTTATATCTTAAATGGCTTATCATAATCCAAGTTACTCCTTAAAAATAATGATTTTCAATTATTTTCACATTCTTAAATACGCTAAATCATACATTATTTATTACATTCTTCTTCTGTTGCATTTTTACGTCTTTTATATTAATAAATAATTTAATAAAAATTTGTCTATTTGAAGATTGATATTCTTTCAATAAATTAATCAAAAGTTTAAAAGTTGAGTATAAATGAATTTATTTAAATTCTAAATTTAGAGTTGTTGAATTTCAATTCTTTCCAAACCAGTTACAACATTTGAAGAATTTGAAAGGAGATTAAGAACCAATTTAGCCGAATTTAGGACACAGTCATTTATGCTAACACCCCAATAACTCGCACCTGTAACGCTCAATTGATTGGGATAATACTTTTTAATTGCATAATGCAATTCTTCAAGTCTTGAATAGTGACCAACATAATATTGAGGTATACAATCCTTGTGTACATCAACGAGATAATAAAGTGGGGTAGAATAAATTCCAAGATGTTTTTCCAAAATTTCCATGGATTGTTGTAATAAGATTTCTTTACTTGGAAAATCATCATCTTCCGAAATGGAATTAAAATAATGACCACCAATCATTACGGTTAATTTTGTGTATGTTCTTGGAGGTTCATCTTGTAATGGCATAGCGTCTGAATCAAATACTACGCCGAGAATGCGATAAGGATTATTTGGTGTTGATTGTGGGATTAAATATCCAAATCCTTTAACCGGTAAAATCTTTGGATGATTGTATGCTATATTGACTGTTGCTACTGATACTGATGGATTATAATCTAAGTGAGGAAGTTTGCCTTTGTCGGGAAGAATATGGGAAAGTGCGCGTGATGTTATTGTACTGATTACGTGATCAGCTTCGTAAACTCCATCTTTTGTAAAAATCTAAAGGACGGACCGAGTTATTGATTTTTCTTTAATAAATGACATTAAAGTAATATAATTCACCTTTGTCTTTTTCCCGAATTCCAATTTAATTACTTGATTATCTGTTTTTAATTGTACATTTTCTCTATTTTTCAAATCATTTACAATGGCTGATGATAATTGTTCAATACCATCTTTAAAAGAAAAAAGACTAACATCTTTCATTATTGCCAAAAGTTCTTTATTTTCATCGTTAACAATTTTCAATAAATCCTTATCTTGTTGACATAAAAAATCTTCTTTATTGCCCATCAATAAACCTTTAATGACAGATCCATGCCTTTGTTCTAAATCGTATAGCCTTGTAAATACTGATTTGATGGAAAGCTTTTTTACGTCACCGGCATAAATACCATGTATAAGTGCACTGATCAATATATCTGACATGGATCTATCGAATCTTCTCGAAATAAATTCATGAATGGATTCATCCTTATGATTTTTTGAGGATTTAACGAACGGTTCTAGAAGGATTGACGATGCCGTTTTTAATAGGAATTTATTTATCAATACGGACTTTAGGCTTGAGTATATTGATGAACCTGGAAGCTTTACTAGTCTATCTGGATAATAAATATATCGATTTTTTGAAGCATCATCATTCTTTGTAACAGCATGTAAAGATGAAGTTAAATTCAATTTATTGATCTAAATTATATATTAATTTAAATATATATATAATTATAATTTAATATTTATTTTATATAAATCATTTATAATCATTCTATATAATAATAACCACAAACTACTTGCCATATCTAATACAACGGGACCTCCTATCCCATTTGGTCTCAATGTTCGTGGACCTTGTTCAAAAAGAACTTTATGTTCCCCGACTCTCTTACTTTTTATCCAGCCTCCAAACCTATTTGACCCTTCTAATATTGTGATTTTTGTTGTAGAAGGTACGTGACGAGATAGATACCATGCTGCACTTAATCCTGATATACCTCCCCCTAAAATTACAAAATTATTTGGTCTCGACATAATTATACTTTAAGAATAAGGAAATCTATATTTTTGATGATCATCGATCGTTACACATTGCCCGTAGAATTTTTTTTTATTTCGTTTCTCTTAAGAAGTTTGTGATGGAGATAATAAATGAATTCCTTGTATTTTTGAATACAACAATAACACCGCACCGATATCAATATATTATTCACGCATACCAAGATCAGAAATTCTTTTGAAATATATGATCCTTTCGAATTGCTTTAGAATTATTATTAGTATATTTTGTATATACAATGGCGCTCAAAAGTATTGCATCATCCGAATACAAATTGATTAAGAAGGCGCAGCGTTACCAAAATTATTTATATGACTCAGTCTATTCAATGGTATAAAAATTCGTTGCGTAATTCCAAAGGTTTTTCTATTGGATTTAAGTCAGGGGACTGTGCTGGCCAATCAAGAACTTTAACCCTATTGTCCTCAAACCATTGCTTAG
>CAMKVN010001350.1:0-19077 GCA_946474995.1 Funneliformis geosporum | reverse complement strand
AAATATGGTATGCATTTTAGGCTTGCATGATCGGGCCTAGCTCAAATCGCGTCACTTTGTTCCTTGATTTTCGATGGACCCTCTAGAGGCAAGCAGAATAGCATAAAAGGTTATTATTAAATTTGGGTTTGCAATGTCAGACCCAGCTCAAATCGCGTCACTTTGTTCCTTGATTTTCGATGGGCCCTCCTTAGGCAAATAGAATAGTAAAATTTTTTTGATATATTATTTGGGTTTAAAAATAGGCTAGAATGGTTATATCAAACAGTATACTTCCTGGTATCAGACAGGCTAATTCCTAGTCAAATTCGATATTATCATCTATAATAGAGTTAAAAGGCGCTAGAGGTTTGAATTTAATATTGGAAATCAATATAGCAATCTGAGATCGTAGGTTGATTTGGAGGACTATTTTGAAATCTGCACCAGAATCCCCCTTTTGTCCTATATATTTTCTTATTCAATTATAATTATAGTATCAGAATATTGGTAACAATTCTTAATGATCATGATTATTCACACAAATCTTTAATCTAATCTCTTCATTTTATAGGTAAATTTCACAAATTTAACTGGACTTTGGATCTTATTATATAATATCAGACTTAAGTCTTTAGTATTTATCTTCTAAAATTACTGACTATTTAAGAATCATATTTCACTTTAGACTAAGAATCTACACTATAATACTTGCTACTTAAATTAATATTATAAGGTTTAAAGATGAGTACTATAATTAAGAAGTTGTAACTTGAGTTGCAACTTGGTTGCAACTTCTTGTAAATTTATTTTAATATAAAAATTCATAAATAGTTACAATTCAAAGTGTTGCAACTTAGGTTGCAACTAGTTAAAAATTTTAAAAATAATTATGGGAATCATCTTTAGTAAGGTTTATAATTATCACAAGATTTGTTCAAATTGTAAACTAGTAGGAAATAATCTAATTATATCAATAAATATCTTAGATAACTTCAGATCTAATGGTATACTTGATTAGAAGGTATTATGATATATAATACAATTTATTATTACTGTAGATCTAATCATCTACTAACCGCATCCCAACTGTAAAAATTATTTTTTAGATTATATAGCAGGTAAATTTGTTTACGAAATTAAAAAATGTGTTAATTTTTTTATAAAATGTGCAATATTAATTTTAGTAATACTATTACTATATAAAAATATAGTTTAATATATATTTTATTAACTTTATTAACAAAGATTTTAAGTTTTTAAAAAGGTTTTTATTATAATTTAATTTTAAAATTAATTTTCAAAAAATTAATTATAATATATTTTTGAAAATTCTTAAAAATTTATAAATTTGCATACTAATAAATTACTTTATCATTAATTAAAGTCATAAAATTTCTTAATAATTATAAAAATGATTATAATAAAAGTTTTTTTTTATAATTAATTTTATAATATAATATTATGATTAATATAGTTAAAAAGTAAATTCTAAAAAGTTTATTATAGAATAATTATAAAATTTTTTAAAATAATTTTTTTAAAAATTATAAATTTTTAGCTTGAAGTAGCATTAAATTTTTATTATATTGTTAACATGTGATTTTTGCAAACAATAATAGTAGACAAGGCATTTGAGTGGTTGCTTTTTATTGGTAGCTTACTGGATTCAAATATTTGTAATAATATGCATATTTTTAAGTAAATAAGCATTTTATAAATTATGTAGTAATTAATCAACAATATTATGTATGTAAAATAAGTTTATTAAAGATAAAATATGTATAAGAATAATAAAAATTAAAGGACAATAAAAAGATAAATAAGTACATTAGTATTGAGCTAGAGAAAATCTAACTCCCTACTATTTTAGCATTTACAAACATTCTATTTATATAAAATAATTTACATAAAAAGATAAAACTAATGTTTAATAAATCAAATATATTTGTTATGTCTGACCTGTCTAATATGTCCTATTTGTCGATCATATATCATATATGTCAGACATATTAGAAATGTCAGTTATGTCAGTTATGTCAGATATATCAAATATATAAATTATATAACATTTGTTTAACATTTCTATTATTATATGTAATTCATTTACAGATCATCTAGTAGAACAATTCTGTAGATCATTTTTGTAAACCTTCTAGTAGATCAATTTTGTGAAACATGTTGATTATTTGTTATATCATATTTTCTTGTTATAATTACCCTATAATAATATAATTAAAGATAAAACTTATTATAATATTTATATATTTATAAAATTAATTTTAAATTTTTTTTTTTAAAATATTAATTATTTATAATAGAATTTATAATAAATAAGTAGGCAAATTTGCCTGCAAAACCTACGATCTAAAGGATACTTTTGTAATGTGATATAAAAGCGAACAATTTTTTGATATATAAAATAGAATTTTATTATTTATTTTTATAAATTTCCTTTCTTATTATTAGATCATGTGATTTCACTGTTAAAATCAACTTTCTCAAAAAATTACTAGCATGTGATAATCATGATAATCTTACTAATCTTATCTAAAAATAGTTAGATTAGTTTTTGCAAAAATTTTTTTGTTTTAAATAAAACTTAACTTAAATTCTCTTCAACTTTTGAAATCATTTTTTATATAGGAATGTTTGCATGCTTTACAAGTTTGCTTAGGGTCAAAGGAAAGTTTTAAATTCCATTTTTTAACTTACATATTGTATTTTTTAAAAGTGATTTTACAAGAAATCTGTATTGAAAACATTGTAGAGAAGACAAAAAATGCATGAAAGATCGATTTTAAAATCTGTGTAGTACCTTTACTAGTCTTATTCAAAAAAATAAAATCAATTTTTTTTCGTTAAAATGTATTACCTATTTTGGAAATGATCGGCACATTAAGATCACGTGCCGGTGATTTTTTGGTGGTTATTGGAGAAATCATTAAAATCCCAATATTTTTAGGGTTTAGGGCGTTGTCTATTATGAAATACGATAACTGTAATGTATCCGATTCCGAATAATTTTTTTCTTTATTTTCGTAATTGATTATGATAAACGAGGGGGTAGGTTATTTTTTTTATTTTAATTTCCCAAAATTATTTGAATATTCTTCTATAAATCATTCTAATTGGTGTTACATAGTTTTTTATTTCGTAAAACTTATAACAATAAATATTATTTGAAAATTTCTTATTTATGGTATATCTTATAGATATCTTCTAGATTTCTTTACAATTTTTTTAATGAAGAATAAAAGATAATGCATATACCGTACATTCTCTTCTTAATAAGTATGCAATGGTAAAATTATTTATATTGTAACAATTATTTCGAAATCAATTTTAGACAGACCAACTTTAGAACTTAAGAATTTGTTGAATCAGTAAATAACATTATTAATGGGTGCTTAATGAACTGGATTAACAAATACAAATCATGGTGATCCAGAAATATTAAATCATTGGGATTTCCAGCAACGAAAGTGTTACTAGTGAGGTAATTTTGGAACAGAACATATGAATCGAACTGTGTAGTTCATTTATAAAATAAAAAATTGTTATACTGTTGCACACATCTAAGTGTTCTTTTTTTTTCTGGTCCGAAAGTTTTTAAAAATTATGGTCTTTTTATAAGGTTTACGCAATCGTTATTTTCGTCTTCAGATATTTTTTTTTTGGTGATCAATCTATGTCGTTTTTTCGTCCTTGATAAATAAAATCATTGTGATGATCGTCAATAAAAATATCGAGATTAAAATATAATCACGTGTAAATCGACAAATTACATTTGAATCTTTGATTTACCGTACTTTTGTTTTAATATGTCAATATTTTTATATGCTCATCTGTATCACATCTATAGAGAGAGTAACATAAAACAAGGATTTGTTTCAACATTATACTACATAAAACCCAACAATCTCTAAATATTGCTTAATAGAATCTCATCCGTGGTAACTTGCAAACTTTTCAACTTTCACATTTTCTATGAAATCGCTTTTTTTTATTTTTTTACTACCGCTCCTCGTGGTATTTTGAGATTTCCACCATTAAAATTCCAACATATTCATATATATTTAGCATTAATTCTATGTAACGAAAGGAAATATCATTAATAATAAGTTTCATAAAATATTGGGTAGAAGATGTTTCAACCAATTGTTTTGGAGAGAGTTATTAATTTCGTTGTTTATATCGGAATACCAAATCAAATCCGAAAAAAAGAGAATACAACACCTTTTTTAACGTTATTAACTGTGTTAATAAATGTTCTACCCTTATCACACTAAATTTAATACAGCAAATTCGAAAATTCCTTTTAAACGAGGATGGCTAGGTCAAGAAAATAGGAGGTTAATGTATATATTTATAGTATTTATTTATTTTATAATTTTACTTTAATTACTTATTTCTAACTGAAATTACTGACGGATGGCAAATTTTGGTCCACGAAAGGTATTTTTACGGACCTTCTTCCCGTTATCAAATATAAATAAAAAAATTTCAAATTAAAGTAAAAAAAATTTTTTTTTATTGGTATTAATGAAAAAAAATGAAATGTGTAAACTGTGATGAAAGTATGCGGGGAATAATTTATTAAGCACGGATAGCACGGATTTACGACAACTTGTACTTATCCTTTTTAATCATGATTTAGAAAATGAATTCTTTCTCGAGCATCATTGTTTTGCTATATTATTTTTTGGGTTCCTTTTTACCTGTACCGAATTCTTTAATTAGAGAATATGGAGCAACCACGTGATTTAGTAAGGAATTATCTGTTTAATTTGGAATAGTTGTTTCGTTATCTTTTTTTTATTTAAAAAAAATCTAAAACTACAGCGGTCGGTCGGTAATGCTGATGCTAGTACAAGTTTTATCTGTTACATCATCAGACATTACTATAACGCACCTATTTATATAATAATTTATTTTGAATGTAATAATATTGGGACTCGGACGCAGGCTTTGATGTAATGTATCCAACAAAAAAAATTTCTATATACAAAAAATATTAGAAATGATTTTCCGTGTGGCTTTTAAATAATTACATCTATAAACAGATTCATTCACAAAACTTTTACTTCTTTTCCTAGGCGGTTTTTAATAATCGAAAAAGAAAAAAAGACGAAAATCTTTCAAAAGAAATTGAAAGAATCTTTTTCCGGTTTTAGATTCATTAAATACAATATTATGTTACCGTTATTATATACTGTGTTACAAACCAAAAACTTTCTCCGCCCCAATTTTTTTTTTGTCAATGAGATAAGCTTTTATCTATCCAAAAATGAAATTGATGAAAGAAATTTATCTGAGTAAACCCTGAGTCAATGAGTCATTTGAAATTATATTTAAAATGTAACACGTAACGCAATTAAATAATTTATTTCGATGTGCGACAAATGTGAAACTGATAGGGCCGATAAAGTAAATCATTATCGATTATAGAACTTTTTTTTGAAACGTAGTTCAATGTAAGGATTATTAAAAATTTTCAAATTTTACGTTTTATCCATTAAAAAAATATTATTTATAACCATTTTTTTACGCGCGATATACACATGATAATTAAGATATAGGTTTAATTTGATCCATTATTATATTGCTTTATCATTATTTCTAAAACCATAACAATACTAATGTATTTATATAATAGGATGGCGCCGCATGATATCTTATTTAGTGGAAATAATTAATTATATATCAAGTTTTTATACAGAAAGTACATACAAATTTTTTTTTTTAAAAAAAAAAATAGTGAGGAAAAAAAGAATCATCTAACATATAACCAAGATAAACCGAGTAACGGCCGTCAGCGCCCACAACCTAACAATTATCACTTCAAATAAAAATAAATTGAAAGCATATTCAATATATTCTATTTATAGAATTTAAATTCTACTTATTAAAGTATTATTCTAATTATTTATTTAATGATATATGATTATATTTTATAGTAAATAAATTAAAAATACTTTACTTTATTATAAATTTCCTCTCTAGTCATGTATTTTCGCAGGTTTTTTAAAGAGCGTAATACGCTTTTTTGCTTGAAGATTTAAAGTTGGGTTGTTAATCGGCATGCGGAAAGTGGTTCATATGATACCATAGCAGATGAATGAGATGGGTATATCGAAGATTTTAAAAATCACGTTATGGAATATTCGAGAATGATATTTTTTTGTTTAAGGAAAGGAAAAGACAAATTTTAATATCATTATCCAGCATTTGTTTTTTAACGCAAATTGTCATTGATAACGATGGATAAAATTTATTGTACTAAATAAATGAAATACTTAATATATTCAGCCGCTCGCATTTGTCATAAAGATAATTTCTCATTCAAGAATTTCCATTTCCATTTTCTTCAGTTTTCCACTTTGATAATTGAAACTGTAAGTTCAATGTTTCTAGAAACTCTTTTTTTTTAAAAAAAAAAAGTCCTGTGTCAGATTACGAAATAGTCGTCATAATGATCATAAAGCGTGTCTTAACATCATCATCAGAATGGTTAAGATCATTTTTTTTTTATCCAGAATCCTTTCTTTCATTGTACGTTAATAATTTTGTGTCACTATCTCGGAGTTCAGGAGTCTAAGATTCCGGTTCCGCTTATGCAGTGCTAATGATCTTCGGTGTAACTATCCTTTTTTTAATCAAAATGAAAACTAATATAAACTCAAATAAATTAATTAGTAAAGATTTTTATTTTTTAATTTAAAATATGATTTTCTCTTGAAGATGAATTAAATATTTTTTAATCACAGTGAAAATCCATGACTTTCGATGAAACAAAATGTTTGACTGTGCATTATAGATAGTATATAGATTGTTTTAGGGTTCCATCTTAAAAAAAAAAGAATAGGGATTAATGATTATCCCAAAATTAGATCATTAAATAGAGTTGAAAGTTGATTAATTTCTGAAATCTGGGATTTCAAAAAAAAAAAAAAAATAAAAATAACCTTATTGTAGTCTATTACTAAATAAAATTCAAATTAAATGCTTTGGCCTTGCTTTTGATACACACACTGTTCAGCAATACTTCATTTTATTAATAAGTACGGAATTGGGTAGAGCAAGTGACCCTCTTATATATAAAATGCAGAATTTGACTGTTAATTTGTAAAGTTTATAGTTATCCCAGAAACCGGATTTTCTCTTGCCTACCTCAATTCTAACCTCATTATGCTCGAATCTATTTATTTTTAGACGGTATGCTGGTATTTCAAATGCGGATAAATACTTCATTTTCTTTTCCGGAAAGACTTAAAAATTGACAAAAATTTTAATTTTTACACAAGTTTGCAACTCTTCCAGCCCCGCCTTTGCTTATATTCATCAACAATCAATTCCTCAAATAGTTGATTTTGAACATATGGAAAACCTTGAATTTAACGAATAATTATTTCGTTACGTCTTGCGTCAGATTGGTAAATTCCACTTTACAGAACTTATTAGATATTAATTTTAGTTGAATATTAATTAGTAGATATTTTATTTTTCGCCCAATTTGGAATCTTACGTCATTTTAATGTTTTTTATTAAAAAAAAAAATTTTGAAAATTAAACCTATATTTTTTTTTTTTTTAATTTTTCTCTTGCTATACTTGTAATTAATTTATCTTTACAAGATAAGAAAAATTTTTATGAGGAGAAAAGTGGATAATTTTGGATAATTTAATTATTTAATTTAAATTTTTGATGATTAGAGGACAAGGGACGAGACGGTTACTGTAGACTCAATGTAAATTTTAATATAAATAAATCTCAAAGTATTAATAAAATGCAAAAATAAAATTTTGTCTTAAAGTTACCACACGTTGCGTTCTCTCAAACCACTCAAATATGAAAAAAATTGAGTTTTTTTTTAGCGAATTCAATTGGTTATATGCGAATTCGCGCATCCGAATGTATTTTCATTCAAATGATCATTTTTAATTTTTTTTTTAATCAATCTGATCGCGCCTGTTTGCAATATTCAACGACAAAGATTAATCCCTTCTTCTTAACTACAGATGCCATTTTCTAATCTCACTGTGTAAAAGTTTCCTAACATTAAAAATAGCCGCTTTTAGGATTAATGAGCTATTAATGCGCAAGCGAGCAGAAGTGTTTATGAATGAAACTAATTTTGAATTAGTTACTCCGCGCGATATACTTGATTTCTTTCTTTTTTCTCACAGTTTGGACGCTTTTAATCTCGGGTATCTTCCTATGCAAGTAAATATATATAAAGATGGTAACACTTATTATATTGTAGCTGCTTATGTTATTTTGTAAGTTTACTTCTGTAATAACTGCATTAACAACTATTATAAAAATTATTTTATCTACGAATCTCATTTAAACTAATTTAAAAATATTATGCAAAGATTAAAGAAGGCACGGCACATACATTTAAGTTTTAAGTTACAATAACAACTTAAAAAAAAAATTTTTTTTTTTTTTTATTAATATTAGTAATTTTATTAATCTATCCAAATGCAGTTACTTCATGATAAATTCCTATAAAATGACCCATTTTTCTATCTGTATTTAATTATCTTCACATTTAATTATTATTAATTTTTAATAATTTTTACAATTTTTATACACATATATAATAACATAACATATCTCAACAATAAAAGTCATAAGAAAATGATTCGAAGAAGAATTCAACGGGCAAATCGATTTAATAGGGTAATACGTCGAAGACATCTACAAAGGCTGGCTAGACCCTTTGATAATACTGAAACTTTATATCGGATTGTGGCCCTCCCTCCTCAAGTTATCGATAATGACCCTTTGGTGGATGAATTTTTTAACGGTTCGTCCTTTTATTAAATTTCTTAATAAAAAATTGATGAATATTGGCAAATACTGTAATCAGTTAGGTAAGAAGAATTTATGTAAGATAAATAAAATTATCTTGTTTTTTTTTCGCGTTAAATAATCTAATAATCTAATAATAGTTGCTGTTACCTGTGTTACTTGTAGATCTCTATTTGTATTACAATTTACAAAATTCTGTATATATATATATAATTTATTACATGACATGTATATACTGTATAAAGGCAAATAACAAAATAGCATTCTTAAATAATTTTGTAACAGAAATTTAACTATTTATATTAATAATCAAACTATGTGTTTTTTTATTATTTTAAATGTATTACATCATCAAATAAAAACATTTTTTTTGATATTCTTTAAAAAAACTCATTTAATGAACGATTAAAAATTTTATAATTAATTATTCTCTTAAAAAAATCGTTTGATAGTTAACCACTAACTAAATTGGCATTTCGAATGCTGCGGTCAATAATAAGAAATTATTTCCATTATGACCATTTTAGCCTTTCCCAATTATAGAAAGGATATACATTCAATAATTTATTAAGATTCTGAAGGTTAAATATATAACAGGCCCAATTATACATGTACACATTGTCGGAAAATTTCTTGCTTATGAAACAATCAAAACAATTATTAAACTTAATTTATTATGAAATTAAACCTTAAAATTATGCTTAAATTTTTTGGAAATACTGTAACTTTGTAATATAAGATAAAAAAAATATCGATGTTTTCATGATCGGTTTTCAGGTCCCCAAGTAGCGTCTCCCTATTAATATTAACCTCTCAAAATTTGAATCTATTAAGTATAAATATAGCACTCCTCGAAGAATTAATATTTTAATTCCTCTAAAAATTTCATTAAATTTAAAATTTCAATTTAAAATTTTTTTTAAACGTTTTTTTACGATATAGAACATATGACTGTGTCTTGTAACCAAAGTCGAATCATTTCCCTCCCAAACTACGATATCTGAACGGAAAATCTCTGACTTTCGACCGAATCGAGTTTCTATTTCTTGAATCATTATCCCGCTTACTACGCCCCGTGATTTGGACGGGCAACCAGTTTAAGATTTTTTTAACCTTTTAAAATATTTAATTTTAACTCTGATCTAAATGTAATTTCGGGCAGAGTTAAATTTTTTTTGATTACAAAATTTCGCCAAATTTATAGTGCATGCCTGAGTTAAATTTAACCGGTCTTGAAAATTTAATACATAAATTCCTGCAGAAAGTAGGTAACAGAATTAACATCATTCCATTTTTAAAAGAACTGTGTCAGGCATTACAGATTAATATCTGCTCATCGCTTTAATAAAAAAATTTTACAATGTTATCGTTTTAAAAGAAAATGAAATTTTTTTTTGAGAGTAGTGACTATCATTAATAAAAAATTTGTTTTTGTTTGTATATTTCTTACTACATAAGTTATTTTATTTAAAATGTAATGAAGGAAGTAATATTATGATGGTAACTTCTTGTTACATATGTCTCGATAAAAATTATCTTTTAGAGAAAAGGGGAGAAAATTTGTAATGCAAGAACATATGTCTCGTTAATTTAGTCTTAATATGGTATAAAAATAAAATTCCATATGGAGTTAAGGATTGAAGTCATTCTACTAGGGACTTGAATTGTTATCAAAAACCAAAATCGAAAGTCAAATCGGCAAAAATCGATTTTTGAATGATTAATCAGCTGCTAAAAATGATTTTAATTTCTCAATTTTTATAGAACATTTATAAACTTAAAAAAATATTTAATCAAAATTTTGTATTATAATCTTTATTTATTAGAAAATAAAAACTAAAGATGTTAAAAACAAATTAATCAAATGTTTTATGTTTCACAAGTTGTGAGTTGTCACATGACTTTTTTTTAAAATAAACTTAACTTTGCTCACTTAAGGATTCAATACACAAAAATGAATTCTTCATCAAGGTTTCATACAGAATTTCTAATAATAATGAATTAATTTTTACCATTGTTTCGACTTCATCATTATTTTGAAGCTTCAAGATTTCGTCATTTAGCTTGTTGCCCATATTGTTTAAATAGTGAAAAGACATCTATCGATTTTGTGTAACCAATTTTTGCCGATTAATCGGACTAATGAACTGACTTTCGATTCGGAACCCTATGATCTACACTACAAATCGAGATATTTGTTTTTAAAAAAAGAAAACTTGTGTAACGTGATTTAAAATAATCGCTACTAATATCTGGGTATTAATCAATATTTTTAAAGCAAGCATTATTTAATAAATTAAATGTAAAATATAAGGATTTTATTCTCTTTTTAATGAACTTTTAAACATACATAATGATTAGTACTTTTACCTTTCAAGAAAAATGCGCAAAAAAATTCTTTATCCGTAGTTCTATAATAGAGATCTAATTCTATCATATCGAACAAAATTTCTCCCAAAAAAATTTGATCACGGCATTTTTCCTAAAAGTATCAATTATCGAAGTGTAAATTGTTAATTAAGATATAAAGGGTCGAAATGCATATCGTCAATATCTGACATTCGAAATGTCAAAAAGGTCAGATGAATTAGATCGTAATGGTTAATTAGGCGCAGTTTTTTTTAAAAAAAAAATAATGATATAATTCCAATTTGGTTATTATTTGTTTTGTCTTACCATAATAGGTATAAAATAAAAATCTGTACTTATTTAACCGAATAATAAAAGATGCTGTCATACAAGAAATCGACTTGAACTCAACTGCTGAATTGGCAGAAATACAGATTTAATATAACGGTATATTTTTTTACAAGAGTAAAAAATTTTCAATTCCAATTTAGGAACCACTTCTTATAAGAATTTATTGCCAGCCAAGTTAGGGTTTTGCTTTGGAGATAAAGGCTTTCACTATATAAGCCAAAAAGCAAAAATAAGATCCAGGAACTCTTTGATTCTATATGAAATTTGTGATCCCAAAAATTTTTAAGTCAATTAAAAACGAAATTATTAATATTGTATAAATAATATGAAATTTTTATGCTTATTATCGATTTAAAATATTGGTGTAAAATTTATATCGCCGATAATGAATTTATATTCCTTAATCAGCCATCAAGTAGTCTTCTGCTAAAAAAGGTAATTTATTTTCATTGAAAGTATGTAAACAATAAACTAATTAAGTTAATTAATTTATTGTTATTATTGTTATAATTTCCATTTTAACCATAAAAATCAAATTAATTTGTTAGAACCATATTTATTCTCTAAATTACGTAAATTACCTAATCAGTGCCTTATTTGTATCATAAAATATTACTCACATATATTTATTTATAGCTTAATCTTTAATGATTGAAATATTAAAAAAAACGTGTACAGTTGAACCTCATTATAATAAATTTCTATCGCTATATGAATTTCATGAATGATCCTGAATTTTATTAAATAAAATAACGAATTTTTATAATAAAACTTACTATTATGTATAACAAATTAAAAATCCTGTACAAAGTATAATAAATGGAACTTTTGTTAACGAAGTTTTTTATATAATGATTTTATATTAAATTTAAATAATATAGTAAATTTTTTCTTGTATTATTATTAAAGGAAATGTTACATTATAAATTTTAATAAAGTATAAATTAATAATTAAAATATTTGCAAGAATAATATTAAGCTAAATTTTCAGCTGTGATTTCACCTATATAGTAAAGTAAATTATAATTATTGAATGAATTTCTATAGGGATTAATTAGTGCTAAACCTCAGATTAATTAGTATTGAATCAGTAATGATTAATTAATTGATTCAATTTATTTAATTTCTATAATTCAAATTTGAAATTGCTGAAAATTTCAATTGCAAAATTGCGAAAACTGCATAAATTTAAAATTGCGAAAATTTTAATTGCAAAAAAATGTATACAATCAGATACGTAATTGCATAATATGCTATGCTTAATATGTAATATTTGTTATTAATGCTTATTTGAGATATTTTGAATAAAAAAGAACACATTTGTCAAAATAAATAGAAAAACTATAAAATAAAACAGAGGTTCATAGAAATGATAATCAAAAGTGTGATAATAAAATATATTATTTTTTCATGCAGTTTTTATTCAATTTTATTTATTCATTATGTTTAAATATTCGTTAGAAAAAGAAAAAAATTTGGATGAAATAGTATAATAATATTTTAAAATTAATAATTAATTTATTAAATAATATAATATTGCTTTAAAATTAATATTTTTCTTAAGATATATATGATTGAAATCTGATTGGATGTAGTATTTAGTATTACTATATAATAAATAAATTATTAAAATTTAGTAAGGTGTACTGGAATTTCTCATTATAATTAATTGTAACCTTCAAAAAAAAAGGTTTGTTATATTAAGACTCATATATATTCACATTTAAACAAGATGCATTTTTATGTAACATTTACTTTAAAAAAATACTCATATTATATAATATTTAATAAGCCAAAATTTCAAAAAAAAAATTTTTTAGGTTTCAAAATTCTTTTCTTAATCAATTTAATCAATATTTTCTTTATATTATATTGAAAGCTTATTTATTTGAGTTTCATTTGTGATTAAAATATAAAATTTTTATTTCGATTAATAATACAATAATAAATTATTCTCATTAAAAATATTATTAAAAATTGAGAGAATCTTGAAAAGAACCAATATTTCTGACGAATTTATTAATACAAATTGTAAAAATGTTATTTGTAAAAATGCCTAAAAATATAAGATTATTTACATATGATCACATATTATTATTCTACAAGTCAAACTTTAAATTTTTTAAAAGATACAATTCAGCTCTTATTTAATAATTTACAATTAATTTTAAATATTCTTCATCATCTCTCTTAATATGATTAGTTAATAATTGAGCTAATGCTCAAGCTTTATGATTAATTAAAATATAAATAGTGATCATTACTTGATTAACCTTTTTTTATTTTTTTATCAATTTGATTTCATTATAAATAAAAAAATAAATAGCTCGATACATTAGCTTTGGCTTCTTTTACTAATTTAACAAGTAATTTATCATTTATTGTAATAAAATAATATTCTAATATACTTATCATAAAAAGTAATATTGTAATCAATTTATGATAATGATAGTTTCATTGAATATTCATAATGCAAAAATAAAAGAGTTTGTTTAAGTGATCTCTTTTTATATTTTTTAGCTAATCAGTTTAACTCTACCAAAAAAATAGATTTTAACTACTAGTATTATTGACTTAAATGACTTATTTTTTTAGTCAATTAGATTATTTATAAACCTATTAAGGAAAACGCTAGACAAACTTTATATGATTAATTAATTTCTATATAGATCTTTTCTTAATTATCAATAAGGTGATTAATTTTGATTAGCTCAATTTTTTAAATTGAATATAATTTTTTAAATAGATTATTATTTTTTAGTTATTATATTAAATATATTAATAATAATTATTAATTATAATGTTTATTATTTGAAATTAATAAAATATAATTAATTTTTCATAAAATTATCAAGTACTATTTCAAATTAATTTGCAATTCAAAATTAAACAATATTTGATTTAGTAATTCTTTAGATTTATTATTACTTAATTGTATTTTATTTTAATCAATTTTAATTTTAAAATTTTTCTTTTATAATTCTACAAATAATAGATTTTACGAAATTTTACATACTTATCAGTTTCATTTTTAACATATTTTAAATAATATAAATACTATTAAAGTGCTATAATCTATTTATATCGTGAAGATTTCTTGCTCTGGAACCCTGTTTACGAGCTTCTTCACTGATTAAATATGCTTTTATACATGCTTCAAAACATCTTTCATTCGTATTTTGCAGATTAATTATTCCTAGTTAAGGATTGGCCCATATTTTGAGATCTACCATGAAGTGGCTAGTATGCACTTATTTCTAGAAAGATTTTTTATTGTAATCATAGATTCAGCCTGAATTTTGATTTTGTTTCATTTCATCGATTTTATCTAAGATTTTATTATATTAACATGAAACTGTTTGGTTTATTAGATCCTGGCGAATATTATCCAGAATTTCACTTAGAAATAATATATCTTGATCTAACCATTAGTTATGAAATCCTCCTACTATTACAAATGATACATATGGGCTATAAGGACTATCTTTATTTTCATACCTTCTAAATGTGCTAATTCACTTCTATTAACTTCACTGATTTAGTCTTCTACATTCTCAAATATGACTAAGAGATCTTTTCAATATAAATAAGTTTCTGAAATAAGAGTAAGATGATCGACATATAAACCTTGATCATAAATTCTTCTAGTTTCTACTAAAGATGGTACTGTAATTAAGAAGTTGCAACTCAGTAAGTTGCAACTTGGGTTGCAACTGGTTGCAACTCCTTGTAAAATTTATTTTAATATAAAAATTCATAAATAGTTGCAACTAGTTAAAAAATTTAAAATTAATTACAGCTCCATTTTTAGTTTCTACTAACCTTTTTGGAGCTAGATCTTCTATTCTTCAAAATATTATTTTGTTTTCTTCCTCAGGTTTAGTCTCATTATCAGATTCAGAATCAGATTCACCTTTATCTGGATTCTTACAGTCGCTGTCCCCCTTTAACTCTGGCTCTTCCTCTAGTTCGGAAGGTTTGGTTGACTCAAGTAATACTGGTGACGGGTCTTTCTAGCTTGGCAAAAAGTTTATGAATAGTCGTTCTAATACACCAGTGATACTACCTAGTGTTGCACGCAGTTTAAAATGTTTATTGGTTATAAACAATAGAATAGGTAAGCAGAAGGATTATATATTTAAGTATCTTTATTAATAACAAATGAAATTTAACATAAATCTATGTAAATAAGGTATTGATTCAATCTTTAGCACTCTATATGGGGCCTTTGCAATAGAAAGGGGGGAAATAGCCAAAAAAATCAAAAGTGAGTTAATGCTAAATTTGAACATATTTTAGCATAAAAATCATATTTGGCATATAAAGTAAAATTAATTTTTCCCAGCTGTTTCCCCCCTTTCTATTGCAAAGGCTCCATATGATCAGATACGTAATTTATTAATATATTTTCGTTATCATTACAAATAAAAGGAAAGGGGTATATGCTAATGTTGTCTATCGTTTTATCTAGGAATTTAAGTAATACTTGATATATTCTACTCAAGTGAAATCCTACCTCTTTTATACTTAAAACCCAGTAAGAACTAATTATTCAGAGGTCTTTTTATTCTCGAAACATAATAGCCGGATGGTATATTGGCCAGAAGACGAATTAGCCTGCAGACACTTTGGCCAGGAGACAATTGGGTATCAATCTACAAAAGTTTAACTAAATACTAATAAAACTTAAATTTAAACTAAACAGAAATAAAACACAATACCCTAGAACTAATAGAATATGATAGAATAATTATTTTTCTTTGTAACACTAGCATTCCGCTTATTTTTCCCAAAGAGTATATATGATTACATAAAAATTTAAATAAAAATTAATTTATTTGGATAATTAGAGTTACATATTTATTCAAAAGAAGAAATTAGTATAGGATTTTATAAATATCTTTATATTCTTAAAACTGGAGAGATGTGCAATAATGGGTGCTATTGGCCAGAAAGGTATAAAGTTCATTGGAATTCTCCTAGACAAATTCTGCGTTAGAATGTGAAAAATTAACTTTCTTTAATTATAGTGCCTGTAGAAATCATACTGGTAAAATTTCTGAAATTTTATATAATGCATTGCAATTTGGACATATTGCATATATGGAGATGGTCAGTAGAAATGGGAGAAATATCATCTATTTCAGGAAAAGCCTCATAAGTGCTACCATCATTACTCATATAAATTCCTATATTACTTCCATTTATTGAAATGGTTAATCCACTAATCGTTTTTGCGTCATCGTCAGTTTGTGCAGAATCAGTATAATATCATATTTGAGATTTTTATTAATGTCAAAAGCTTGCAAAAATTCAGACTAGTGACAGATTAGTGATAGGCTAATGCTAAAGATACATATTTATTTTTTCGATACCCAGAACAGTTTGTACTAAAAAAGTTACTATTAGAATATAAATGATTACAAAATGTTTAATAAGCAAGAAAATTATTTCCTTAGGTTTGTAAGTATTATTACATTAAGTTTATGTTATATAAAAAACTTTTGATATACAAGACGACTTTCTGAGTCCATTTGGATGAAATGTGCTAAAAATTTCTGGTTTTTCAAGATAGCAATCAAAAGGGAAACGATCCTTAAAATAGATATGATACCAAATAGGAATCTAAAAGGGTTTGAGCTTTGTGTATCTATATAAAAGAAAATATGATATCCAGAACAACCTCCTAGAAGCATTTAGACGAAATGTGCTAAAAAGCCTAATTTCCTACTACTTGTTATATGACTATTGACTTTTTGGATAATGTGATTTTAGTAACTTTAGATATTTTGCTATTTTTTTCGATCTGATTCATTTGATGATATATAGAAAACTATTTTTTGAATTTGAACATTTGCCTTTCAATAGAAAAGTTATAATTATAACAAAGCTCCATTAATATTTCTCTCATATGAGATGTTTTTTATTAGCAAGATATAAATCATTCTTTTGCAAAGTTATAAAGTAATTTTTGGTAAATTTTAATGATTATTATATTAAAAATATGCATAGTAAGATAAGAACTATACATTTGTAAATAATAATGCCAATAATGTTATTAAACAAGCTTATTTGATTGGTATATACTTTAATTTAATTTATTTTTATACTAATTATTATTTAGATTCATTAAACTAATTTAATTAGAAACGCGATATAACTGTGAATTTAAAAATGTATTTGAAAAAAATATGAATACCCTTATAAGCCTACAACATTAGATTTATTATCAGAAAAAACAGCACTATTTTTATTGGATTATTTTTGTGAGCTTTTTAAAAATTGTGGAAAAAGCAAATTGGAAAAGAAAAATTGATATAAATTAGTTACCTTAGGAGAAACTGTTAATCTGAAATGTCTTCCAACTAGATATAGTACCAGTTTACCCCCATTACCCAATATTTGTGATCACTGTAAAAAAAAACTTGAAGTTGGCAAAGTTTTGGTTTGTGAATACAGATATCACTTTAAATGCTGAGTATAGTTGTCATTATTATGAGGAATATTATAAACGTGGAATCTATAATAATGTGAATTCCTTTTTAAAATGATTAGAAAAAGGTCCAAATACACTTACCACTGAAGAAAAAGAAGGTGAAAGTGTTCAAGATATTACAAATGAATGATGATAATAAAAAGGTGGAAGAATTAGAAATAAACCAGAATGTGCGCTTAGCTTATATAAATGCATTTAAACAAAATAATGCTTGGTAATAGTATGCTCAAGTTATTATTATAAATATAATAAAAATTACATCTTATGTAACTTACTAGACATTCGGATGCATTTGGATGCAATGAAATTAAACAAAAGAAACAGCTATATATGCAAAATTTCATTATTAGTTATTAATTAAAAAAAAAGTTTTATACGTGCTGATCATTTTTTAATTGAACTTTATTATAAAATGCATAACTATACCACTAAATTTAGACTTTACCTATGCTTTAATACTTACTAAAATTAAAATGAATTTAAAATATTAATAATTAATAATATAAATTATTAAGACTAGATAAAAAATGGTAATTGTAACTGATTTAGGTTCCCGCCTCTTGACAATCAAAATATTTGTATGCTAGGAGTTGTTTCGAGCAAACAACAATAACATTTATTATTTACAAAAAAAAATTTTTTTACTCGTCTGTTTATTGTTTGTCAAAGAGTAATAAATTGAATTTGAGGCAAACATGATATCATTGTAACACACATGACCTACCTTATGCATATATGCATATCAAACTACTGTATTTTTCTCATGATAATGGATGATTTGAATTAATGGGATCGGGCTAGTCATAATGTATTACTTAATGACACAAAATATTTCTACAGAGAACATTTCTAACAAAAAAAATTAGTCATTTTTTACCGAGTCATCTAAATTTTTTTTTGAATTTTTGTGATCGGCCAGTGAAAATTCCGCATAATATAAATGGAATCTCAAAATAAGTTGATTGTATGACCAAATTCTATAGGCTAGGCGTTGACAAAGAATTGATGAACCATAAAAAAAAAAAAAAAAAAAAAAAAAAATCTTTTGAAACTTCGTCAGGTGTGATTTTAACAATGTGCCA
>CAMKVN010001349.1:0-19080 GCA_946474995.1 Funneliformis geosporum | reverse complement strand
CTATTTTTTGATCATCATTTAACTCAAAATCAATTTATAGTCTCGGAACCCACTTTTAATAGCAAAGCTCCCATATGACTTTATTTTAACTATTAAGACTTTATTTTAATTTAGATTTCTAAAGTCAAACATTATAACTTTTGGTTTTTTATTTTTACTTTATGTATAATTGATATTATTGTTCACACCAAATTCATCTATAGAAGAAAAAGTAAAAAATGTTTTAAAATTATTGCTACAGATTTAGAATGAATAGACAAAAAAAGTAAGAGTTATCACTAAAAATAAGAACTATAATTAATATGTTATAACATATCGTAAATTTGAAATTAATTGCTATACTATCTTTAGTTATTACAAATCAAATTACAAATTTAATAATAAAAAAGATATTTTATATTAGCAATAAATAAACAATATAAAATAATTAAATTAAATTAAAAAGAAAATATAAGTTATATATGAAAATTAGGTTATAAGACATAGTAAATCATATGATTTAAACCTGAATTTTAATAGTATACCTTCTATATACCTAATTTTCATTTTTTAAATAATTACTTTTTCTTTTTATATTTCATAATTCAAAATAAGTAAATTTTAATTTATTGTTTATTTTAACACATTTAATTTAAAAATACTTTATACAATTACTTTTATAGATTTTCTTAAACTTTTATATTATTTTAATTATATTATTAGTTTTTCTAATTTAGTTAAAATAATACTATCAATGAAAAGCTATATCTTAAGCTTATAAAGAGTTATTATTTCTGTTTAATTGCATTTATTAATTAAAATATTTATAAAAAGTTTCTTATTTACTTTTTTTATTAAAAAATTATTTTTTGTATTTTATATAAAATTAATTTGAAAAACTAATTCTATTATTTTAGAAAATAATTTTCTTCAAATAAAATATATTCTTAAAAAAAAAGTTATTTTTAAAGTGAAATTTTATATTAATGTAAAAAAAAGTAAATACTTAAAGGGTCAAAATAATTGAGCATATAATGATTTATTTATTTCTTTAGATTTAATTAGAGTTACATGAAATATTTTAATATATGTGATATTTTTGATAACTGATATCCTTTATATAATATAGAATAACAATAATTATTTTTTTGATTCTTTCTACACAAGTTTTACTTTTAACTAAAAACTCTAAATGAAACAAATTTGTTGACTATTCTATTTTATATATACATAAATTCTTTAAGTCAAATTGTAATGTATAATCTAATAAAGAAAATAGTGGTGAAAGTTTAGATATTTTTTAATAGTAAATATATGTTAACAATAAATTTTATTATTTTATTGATAGCAAGTATATAAAACAAAATAAATAATGTTATTTGCGAAAATAAATGCTGATAGCATCTTTTAAAACAAAAGAAATAACAAAGATAACAATTCAAGCCAAAAAACATTGTGTAATAAACTAAATATTAGAATTACTTTTTTAATCAAACTTATTTCTATCTTTTTTTTATTAAAAAAAGATAAGAAATAGCTTGTATATTTGTGATTGAAGATTTGTAAAGATTGTTAATATTTTTATTCAAAACTAAAATTTTGTAGTTTAGATTTACTAAAACTAGATTAGTTAATAAAAGAAACTTTAATAAAAACCAGTTTTAGATAGCATCTTTATTATTTACAATCATTCACATTAGAAATTTCTAAATACTTAAACAAACTTAATAAAGAATAAAATCAGATATTATTATTCTATAATAATTGCTGAATTACAATATAATAAGTCATTTACATAGTTATAAAATTTTACATTTAAGTGGTATTATATATATATCTTATAATTTTCATTCTAAGTTTTTTTTTAAAAAAATATTTCTTCAGTATATATTATTTAGCTATATATATCTATTTTCTATAAATACACTAATATCTCTTCTGTGATCTTATCTTTTTAGAAAAAGATTAAATACGTTGTTAGTAATTGTCTTGTTATAACATATGATATTGCATCAAATATAGTAGATTATGATTCTTAACTTTCTATCATTTTTGTAATTTCTCTAATTTCTATAATTTCTTAGTTTTTAGTGATTTATAATTTCTTACATTACTTTAATATATTTAATTTCTTTATTTTATTATATTTATTATATTTCTTTACTTTATTAAATATCTATTTCATATTGGTTTATTTTATATAAATATTCTGTATTTTTGCCTTAATAAAAGGGTAGAGTCATTACAAATTTCTAATAAAACAAATACATTTATCTCTAAAGCTTATCTTTGCTCATTTATAATTCATTCTTCTTTAAATATATATCAATAAAGATGACCTGAACCTTCAATATAAATAATTTGTGTTTATTTCTTTCATAATTTAGATACTTAAACTTTCTGTTAGCAAATAATCTCTATTAATTTAATAATAAACAATTAACTGTTTAAGCTTAACAACATTTATTTTAATTGAAATAGAAATTAATAAAAATCTCTGGTATTTGTAAAAGATTCTCAGAGATGAGTTTATATTTTGTGAAAAAATGTTATATTTATCAATTTTTATGCCTTCTTATTTCTCTTCAAATAATATGACAATCAACATATCTTATGAACATAATTCAGATAAAAAAAATTTGCCAAAAATTCTAATTATGAGGTTAAAGTAAGAATGTTCCATCTTCACATATAATTATTTGATTAATCACCAAATTGTACTCTGTGATAATATTTTAAAAATTGTAAAATAACTATCGCAATATCATTTAGTCAATTAATTCAATACGCCACTAGAAAATGATATAATAATTTCATTTAGTGATTAGTTTTAACTAAAAATTTAATGTGCTTATCTAAACTGTATGTTACCTTTTTGTTTTCATTATTTCCATTTCTATGACAAGAAACTTCTTGGGTTCCATCAGCAAATGATATGGAATTGCTATAAAGTGCTGGCTTATTGGTTGTGATATGAAAAAGATAAATTATATCACCATTCATTAAATACTCCGATTCATCTTTAGTTGAATTATATCGTTGAATAAAAAAATCATCATCACAACTTATACCAGGATTGATGGTCACTAACATTATATATATAAAAAAAGGTTACTTAACATTCTTATATACATAAGATTAAATAGAAAAGCCAAACATTACCATGTTGCTGCTTTGATATCGGTGTAATTCTTCCATCATTCATATTATGAGAATGTAAATTTCCTCCTGTCGATTGATGATTAAATCCAACAATTGTATTAAAAGGCACAGGACTTCCCGCATTTACACTCGTACCATAGGGTCCAATAACAGTCCAAACATCATTTTTCAAATCGATTTCCCGACCATTACCAACAACCTTTATAAGTAATATAAATTAATTTTGCAATATTATTCTTAATCATTTTTTATTATAAATAATAATAATAATAATGTTAAATACCATATATTGGTTAATTTTTTTATATTTGATTCCTTTAGTAGACAAATACTTATTAGTAGCTACATGAACAAGGGCAACCTTCGAGCCATAAACAATTAATTTGTTCTGAAATTCATTTTTTCAAAAAAGTTAAGTAAGCTAGCCTTAAATGTAAATGACACGGAATTCTAAAAAATCTTACACAAAAATCTTCCTTCACTTCTTGTACTTAAACGCCAGTTGAAATAGCGAACATTACTATATTATAAAATGATTATTAAGTATTTTTTAAATCATATTGCTATGATAAGTCATACCTAATTACGCCATTAAACCCATTGGCGAAAGCACGTCCGATATACAGAGGTCCGTCATTAAAGACAACATTTTGCTTTTTAACGTCCTGGATACAATAGAATCCGACCCATTCACTGTCTATGTAAAGATCTAACCGTTTTTCAGAGTCAGAAAGAGTATAAGTTAGATGGTACCATTTGTCTAACAAAAGTCCGTCACCGAGCTCTTCAATTCCTGCACTTTTATCCCAATTTCCTGAGAAGCGAGCATGCAATGCGGATCTGTTTGCCGACAGCCAATAACCAGGCGTACGAACCGAATCTTCGGTTCCTAAATATAATATTTTATTTGAAACTGAGTACCAAGTTTCTAAGAAAATCACCATTTCTTACCTTTGTGAAAAATAGTAGCCCAATTAGATCTATGACTCCGAAGTTTTAGTCGTAATGTCACAGAAAGTTCATCTTTCACCACAGGTAAGTTTACATGTTCAAAGATTTGTTGAGTATGTTCATTAAAGATAATTTGGTCTGAAATAAGCTCTGCCCATTCCCTTTTCATTTTTGAACTATTTATCAATCAATAGGATATAAAATAACGATTTCTTTCAATAGTTAAATTAAAGCCACCATAAAATTTTTAGATAAATAAATAAAATACATTGTGCGGATTAAAAAAAAAAAAAAAAAATATTGCTGCCAATACTTATATAAACGGTTACACATGAATTAAGAATATGTACGATCAGCTGATGATCTATATTGTTTGTGTAAATATAAAAAGAATTTACTTAGCTGATACAGAGATTTTTGCTTTATTTTTATTAAAATAAAAATATTGTTGATTTAATTTCAGAAGTTTGTAGAATCTAGATATTAATCCATTAGAATTCATCGACGTTAAAATTTCTATATGACTCAATATTGAAGTAGAATAAATATTATAAAAAGCTGTTGAATTTCAATAGTATATTTAGCATATTGATACGCTGTTAATTACAGATAGGCAAATAATATTTTATTAACGTTAAATGTAAATGAAATAAATTTTGATATTTAAAAAATAAATTTGAAAACAAGCGATTCTAATAAATTAACGGAGATTTCATATTCGGCATTTGGAAACCTCATTTTTAATACATTCTAATTGGTTATATCAAAATAAAAAAATTTTGATGATAAAGATTTAATGAATTAATAATTTCATTCATAGGGATAAATAAAAAGCTCAAAATTTTCCCGCTTCCAGATAAAGTAGGGATTTTTAATAATTATATTTTTATCATTATAAAAACTATATATTACAGTATTTTAATTTAGCATACATAAATAAGTTGAAACTAAATAATTTTATTCCATTTTGAAGCACCCAAGAATTACGTCTCAAATTGGTTAATTAATCATAGAATTAATAATAGAGAAATTAGCGAAAACACTTTCATCAAATCCAAAATCCATTATTCTGGCGTAAAAAAAAAACTCGCAACTTACAATATATCGATATGAAAACACTAGAGTTAACGCAATGATGGTTCCCACCAAGACTGCTTTTCTAAATAATTTCAAGATAATTGGTTCTTTTTGTTATTAAAGGTCTACTTCGAATTTAAAGTGGTCTGTCATCGGAACTCTAAAATGTCAATTAATTTGGCGACATATGTATATCTTTTTATTCAATATAAATATAACAAAATGTAATAATAAAAACGAATCGTTTACACATAATGGAAAAAACAAAAAGAGAAATTTATAAATAAAAAAAAAGATAAGTTCTTTTTTTTTCCTAACAGACAGATGATTCACAGGTTTTTATACGATCTTGTTTTCAATTACTAATAATAGATTTCGTAAATTTTTAAGAAGAAAAAGAACCCTACTTATAAATTTCCAATTCATTAATTTATCAATATTAATCTTTTTTATTAAAAATTCTTTGGATCAGCATTCTATTTACAAAAATTCAAAATTCTCAAAAATAAGGTTAGCTGATCGTAAATAAAAAAAATCAACCAAAAAAAGTTTCTTAATGGGGTAATATCAAGTTTAAGGAACATTTTTTTTTTTTCAAATACTTTTATTCATTTCATAGTGGCTTTATTTTAAATAAAACTCTATAACGATAATATATCCAATTGATAAATTTTTTTCCTAAAAATGAAAAAGGAATGGGCAGAGCTTATTTCACACCCAATTACTCTTAATAAAAAATTCTCAACGAGTCTTTGAACATGTAAACTTGCCTGTAGTGAAAGATGAATTTTCTGTGACATTACGACTAAAACTTCGGAGTCATATGTCTAATTGGGCTACTATTTTTCACAAAGGTAAGAAATGGTGATTTTCTTAGAAACTTGGTACTCAGTTTCAAATAAATATTATATTTAGGAACCGAAGATTTGGTTCGTACGCCTGGTTTTTGGCTTACGGAAAACAGATCCGCATTGCATGCTCGTTTCTCAGGAAATTGGAATTGTAATGCAGGAATTGATGGTCTTGGCGGACTTTTGTTAGACAAGTGGTACCATCTAACTTATACACTTTCTGACTCAGAAAAGCGGTTAGATCTGTACATAGACAGCGAATGGGTCGGATTCTATAGTATCCAGGACGTTAAAACGCAAAAGGTTGTCTTTAATGACGGACCATTGTATATCGGACGTGCTTTCGCCAATGGGTTCAATGGCGTAATTAGGTATGACTTATTATGATAATTGAGTTAATCTATTATTACAAAAAATTTTAATCATTTATCAAATAGCAATGTTCGATATTTCAACTGGCGTTTATGTGCCCAAGAAGTGAAATAAGATTTTTTTGTAAGATGCATTTGTATTCCATTCGCATAATGAACTTTTAAGACATCTCGCTCTGACAACCTTTATTTAAATAATTGGTTCCAGAACAAACTAATTTTATATGGCTCGAAGATTGCCCTCGTTATTGTATCTACTAATAAATATTTGTCTATTAAAGGAAATAAATATGAAAAAATCAACCAATATATGGTATTTAAAAATTATTTTTATTTTTATTATTATTATTATTGTAATTATTATTATTTAGTTTATTTTACATAACTAACAAAGATTGTTGGCAATGGTCGGAAAATTGATTTGGATAATGATGTTTGGACTGTTATTGGACAGTATGGTACAAGTGTAATTGCAGGAAGCCCCGTGCCTTTAAATACAATTATTGGATTTAACCATCAAGCGACAGGAGGAAATTTACATTCTCATGATATGAATGATGGGAGAATTACACCGATATCAAAGCAGCAAAAAGGTTTTGTTTGGCATTTTCTATGGCATATTTTGTATATAAGAATATAAAAGCAACCTTCTTATACTAGTAACTTATATATTATAATATTTAGTGACCATTAATCCTGGTATAAGTCGTGACAATGATTTTCTTATTCAACGATATAATTCAAAATCTTCTAAAGATGACCCGGGGTATTTGATGAATGGTGATATAATCTGTCTTTTTCATATTACAACCAATAAGCCAGCAGCACTTTATAGCCATTCCGTATTGTTTGGTGATGGAACCCAAGAAGTTTCTTTTCATGGAAATGGTAATGACGAAAATAGTAAGGTAACATTCAGTTTAGATAGACACATTATATTTTTAATTTGAACTAACCGCTAAATGAAATTTATATCATGATTTTCTAGTGGCGTATTGAATTAATTGATTGAAATAGTATTATTTTATAAATTTTCAATATGATCTCAGACTTCTAAAAATTTGGTGATTAATCAAATATGCAATGAAAATATTTTTTTATCTGAAACTTGAAACATTGTTTCATAATATTCGACAAATTAGAATTATTATGTAAATCAAGATTTTATTTTAACTTTTATAATTTGCAATTAAAGCTATTTTATATTATTTCCTGAAAGCTTGTACGATGTCTAATTCTCTTTAAATAAAACTGTATTTAGTTATCCATTTTCTCGTAAGATTATAATTTTGATAATGACTTGTTAATACATTCTGTAATTCATGACTAGTTACAAAATAAAATAGACTTAACTTATACTTTTCTCCAAATTTTTCTTTCATGAAATATTTTTATTACCTAATAATTTTAAATAACGAAATTTCATTTTTCTTACCACCCTCCATACTTGCGAAATATACTATATTTTATTTATAAATATGTAGAGGTGTTCCTGATTTGAGCATCAAATAGAAGCTCGCAAATAATAATGGATTTTTGGTCATAATGCTTGAACAACATTTCTGTTCACAAGCTATATGGTATGCTCTGAACGGCTCCTAAAATTGTTCCAAAATAGTCAAGAAAGAAATAAATAAATAAATAAATTCCCGCTGTTTCTAATCTAACGCTTAATATACCTTATTTCAGAAATCTTCTACAAAAAATCATAATAATTTTTTACAATATTTAAATCCATTAATAGAACGAAAATGTTAACATTTAATTCAAAATACTATTTTTGTTCAAATATATTTAAATTTGCCTGAACCATATTCTCAATTGATACAAAATATCGCTCTACTCCTTTAATTCACTGATATTTCTTGCTTTTGAATCCTAACAAAACGAAGGCTATTTATAATGAATTTTGCCTACTAAGTTCTACCACGGCATTTTCTTAAAAATTTGTTAATCGAGGCTGATGAATGATGGCATAAAAGGCCAAAATGACAGAACTGGCAGGGCCTATAAAAAAGTTAATCAGTGTTTGTTTTCCATGTTTTTTTTCCGTGAAGGGCTCATTTTCACGGATAATTGTAAAAGCCACGAAGAAATAATGGAAATAGTCAGGAAAAAAATTTTTTAGAACCGGTCTAAAGATCCTTAACTGGTGTCAACTCGACGATTGGCGCAGCAACTGCGGTGCATTTCAAAAATGTCTGCTATATCAAACTGTTTTACATATCTTATTTATTTTATTTATCTGTTTTATTTATTATATTTATTTTATTCATTATATTGGTTTTATTTGTTTAAAATTTATTAGTTTGCTAGTAAATGGAAACAACGAATTTGTATAAATATATCAGGAATTCAATCTAGAGAAAACAGAGAAAATTGCAAGTCGTAAAAGATTCTCTCAAAAAATTTAATTAGACTATTCTAGTTTGTGATAATAAGTCTAAAGAAAGGCTTGTGGAATTCCTAATTAATAAAGTTGTTTATTTTACCCTTTCAATCTACTTTGTGTCTTCATAAAGGTTTTGATACGATAACTAACTACACTAGCGAATCGTAATTAAATACTACATAAATTATACATCGAACGAACTAAATAAATAGTAAATACGTGTTTGTTGACTGTAGAAAGAAAGGAAATTCGGGTCAACACCGGTTAAAAATTAACGGTTCTAACTTCTAGGGTCCTAAAATGTCACAATTATCATAACCGCCAGAAATGACAGAATTTGTGCAGCAATCGATACAATACATTAACAATTAAAGAGTATTTATGCTCCAGAAGATAAGTATCATGTCAATCTCAGAATATTTAACTGAACGGCGTCTTTTGTTCGACGGAATTGACGAAATTTAACGCTCAAACTCAAGAAGTGTTTACACTTGGAATTGTATCCCGTAGGCCTTTCCTAAGGGATATATCAACAAATTAATGATTTGTTAGATTCATTTGTGTAGTGAGTTATCACAAGCGGAGTCTATATGAGGACAAGAGAAAGTGTAATATAGTATTTTTATTTAATATTAGAGCCAATAAGCCTTTCGCCAAGACTTATATTCAGGCATATAAATACTAAATTATATACTACGTATATATATAAACTATAATAAATTAAAGAAATAATTTAAAAGCCGAAATAGAACTACCTTTCGTATTTGATAAAATAGCCAAGTAAAAGATGCATGATTTCTATGACACTCGTCGCAGTCGTCGCAGTATTTCGACGTAAATTTTTTTCGAGTTTAACAACCTTTATAGATCAGATTGTAATAAAAAAGCAATGAAATAAGCTAAGTTACTTCATAATTCTTCCATATGTTTATATAAGAATATAAGTAATCATTTTATATATGAAACTTATTCTTGGATTAAATACATTAAATATTATACATTATAAGTCGTGTCGTAAAGATGATTTCTTATTCAACGTTATAATTCAAAAGCTTCTAAAGATGGCTCGGGTATTCTGATGAATGGTGTTAGTATTTACCTTTTTCATATCATAAGAAATAAGCCAGCACTTTATAGCAATTCCATATTGTTTAGTGATGGAGCCCAAAAAGTTTCCTGTCATGGAAATGAAATGACGAAAATAATAAGATAATACACAGTTTAGATAGGCACATTATATTAGTTAAAATCAATCACTAAATGAAATTAATATAATGATTTCTAGTGGCGTATTGAATTAATTTTCTGATATTAAATGTAAAGCAGATTATTGTTGGCAACATATTTTTTAAATATTTTAAAAATATATTATGAATTGTTAATGATTTAAGACTTTTAAAATACTCTAAACAAATTATGTGTTCATTCCTTCGTTTTTTCCTTCAATTTGGCTTTAAAAAACCCCGTCACTTAAAGAATAAAACCAATAACTAATTTCATCTCGAATGAAAATATTTACGCGTGTTTTATCGACAAATATTTTCGCATATACATAATACTTCTGCGCCAAAATTTTAGTATACGATTAATACGATTATATATTGAGATCACGGAAGAGTTTTTGGTATATTTTGGGAAACCTTATGAATTTTTCGGATATAAGTTGTCAAGACCGATAAGATTGTATATACATGTATCTTTACAATAGTAAGGGCCAAAAAAAATTTAAATTTTTTGAAACTTGGTTGCTAGAGTGGAAGCATTAAGCGACAATTCAGCATTAAACAAGAGGACAATTTAGAGCGGTTCATGCATGAACAAATTGTTGGTAACCGCGCTTAGGAAAAAAATATTTTAGATTCTCGTGACATTGTCACCCGGTTTTTTTTATATTATATAAATTTTTTTATATGTATTTTAATTTATATGTAAAAGTTTAAGGTAGACGGTAAATAATATTCTCTATCGTGCGCTGAATTCTATTGTTTGCTAAAAGGAGAAAGTGATGTTGATCAATAGCAAAGGACGTAAAATTGACATCACGTGTGGCGCAGCCATTAAAATTCATAGTTCAACATCAAAATCTATCATTAAAATTATTACAAACCAATCATAGATTTATAATAAAAAATATAGTTCTCTGGCTGTCTATGGATTATAGAATCGGCTCAAAATGAGTCGAAAAATGGAACCGGAACCGAATCAAGTCATAAAAAATTATGACGATCACTATTATCGTTTGATGACCAATCAAATTTTAGCGGTGATCTATCCATTTTAGGGGATTAATTTTTTTTTTAAAAATGACATATAATTTACGGTGGCTTCAATTTAAACAAAACGATATTATTTTTATTTCCTCAAAAATGAAGAAAGAATTTATAGAGCTCATTTCGGACCCTATTATATTTAATGAACAATCTCAACGAGTCTTTAAACATGCTGACTTGCCTATGGTAAGAAACGAGCTTTCAGTGACGCTACGACTTAAGCTTCAGAGCCATACTCCCTATTGGGCTGTTGTATTTCACAAAGGTAGGACTGCTGTTATCTTAAATACTTTTTTTTGTTATCTTAAATAAAATGCACTTATATGCATAGGCACCGAGTGGTTAATCCGTACTCCTAGGCTCGTGTTGATACCAAATAAATCATCATTGCATGCTCGCTTCTCAGGAAAATTAAAGAATAATTTAGGAATTGATGAGCTCGGCGACGGACTTTTGTTAGATAAATGGTATCATATAGCATATACACTGTCTGATTCTAAAAAGAGATTAGACATCTATATTGACGGTGAATGGGTCGGATTCTATGGTATTCAAGATGTTAAATCGGAACAAGTTGTATTCAATGACGGACCATTATATATTGGACGTACTTCCGACCATGGAAGTTTTATTGGCAAAATTAGGTATGAACAACATCGTAATAAGGTTAATCTATATCACAAAAATTTTAATCAATTAATCAATTAGCAATGTTCGCTATTTCAACTGGCGTTTATGTGCCCAAGAAGTGAAGGAAGATTTTTTTGTAAGATGTACTTGTATTTCATTCACATCTTGAAATTTTAAGACATCTCCCTCTGACAACTTTTATTTAATTAATTGATTTCAGAACAAACTAATTTTATATGGTTCGAAGATTGCCCTTGTTCATGTATCTACTAATAAATATTTGTCTACTAAAGGAAAAAAATATGACAAAATCAACCAATATATGGTATTAAACATTATTATTCTATTATTTATTTTTTAGATTAAAAAAGCTTATATTTGCAAAATTTATTTACATGATTTACAAAGGTTGTTGGTAATGGTCGGGAAATTGATTTGAAAAATGATGTTTGGACTTTTATTGGACCCTCTGGTACAAGTGTAATTGCAGAAAACCCAGTGCCTTTTAATACAATTATTGGATTTAACCATCAAGCGACAGGAGGAAATTTACATTCTCATGATATGAATGATGGGAGAATCACACCGATATCAAAGCAGCAACAAGGTATGTAATCTTTTGTATATAAGAATATAAAAGTAATCTTTTTATATAATTATAACTTAAAATATATAATATTTAGTGACCATCAATCCTGGTAGAAGTCGTGACGATAATCGTGACGATGAATTTTTTATTCAACGTTATAATTCAAAAGCTTTTAAAGATCACCCGGTGTATTTGATGAATGGTGATGAAGTCTGCCTTTTTCATATTACGACCAATAAGCCAGCACTTTATAGCAATTCCATATTGTTTAGTGATGGAACCCAAGAAGTTTCTTGTCATGGAAATGGAAATGACGAAAATAATAAGGTACGTACTTTACAGTTAATGTAAAATGTAATATGTTCATTTATACACTTACTGTAATGATATATTTTAAACTTTTATTTAGTGGCGTATTGAATTAGTTGATTAATATAAAAATAGAGAGTAGACCATTCACAATATTCCGAAATTTTTTTAAATGTCGTAAATTATTATTTAACTAATAGCAAATTTATTAGCTTCAAATAATCCATAATTATAAACTAAACCAACAATAATATAGATGCTAATGGTCATGCTTGATATCGGTCGGTTAAAGGCTTCTGACCGGCCGATTTTGACCGATTTTACTGGCTGTTTTAATTTTTATCAAATTAATTGAACACATTTAATTAATTAAAATTTTATTAATTTTTCAAAATCATAAACTTATAAAATAATTTAAAATGTGTAATGCAGTAAAGATTATCATATAAATACTCATTAACTATAATTTTTAAATTTTTACATAACTTAAATTTGGATTCTTGTAGTTTCGAATCTATGGAACAACTTTAATTAGACTACCAAAAGTGATTAACATTGACTAAAGCGTTATATGCTGAAGCAAAAAAATAAATAAACGAATCAGAAATATTATGAAAGTGTATGTTATTTTATGAATTTTAATCCAATCCGAATGAATTAGATACATACAAAAAAAATTGATTCTTATATTTCAACAAATAATGCTTAAAATAATCAATAGACTCGACTTATTATGTTCTATTCAATAAGCCTATAATTAACGTTTACAAAATAATATAAACAATATTTAAATTATCATATTGTAATAAATACTAATTCAGGAATAAAAATATTTCGCAATTATAAGATAGTGAGATAATATGTTTTAAAGTAGAGGTTGGAACAGGTTAATTAACCGGTTATAAGACGTTTATCTTGTTAACCGTCAAAGTTTTTTTTTTAACCGATCAAGATATCTAATATTAACACTGGCCGAAATTTAATTCGGGCAAAATTAAAATTCGCTAGTTTTGCCCAAATTTATAGTGCCGGCCTGAGTTAAATTTAACCGGTTAATTACCGGTTATTAACGGGTTAAGGATTTTTCCAACCTCTATTTAAAGTAGTATTAAAAGTATTTTATATATAAAAAAGTTTAAATTTAAACTTTTAAATATCACTGAGAAATATTAATTAGGTATATATTTTAACAAGCATAACTTTTTAATATTTTCTTATCAATACGATCAGCAGTAATGTAACCCAATAAATTTTTTTCGTCGACTCAGCTAATTTTAAATGTTTTAACAAAATAAGTAATACAAATACCACAACGAAGAGGTCTGTTTCACCACAAATTAAATTAAGGTATTTTTAATTTATTAAATTTTTAAGTAACATAATGAATGATTCATTAAAACATAAAGATCCTATTTTTAACAAAAACTTATTGAAGATGTAATCTTGCGTAGATCAATCACATAATTATGCATTTTTTTGCATTTTTTAAATTAGCATTGCCGGGAATTCGCAAAATACCAATAACTTTTAGTTTTCGATTTTGATACCATTTATAGCCAAATATTCCGATTATCATAAAAGATATGGTACCTAAAACTCCGCTTATTATACCAATTATAACTTTCGTCTTAGTTAATTGACCATCATTAGCTTTTGGAGATGCCAAAGGTATATTGGTTGTAGTTTTCGAAGGAGGATTCGTTAAACTTGTATTTAAAGGCTCAAATTTATTAACCCAAGTATAATTTTTAGTATTCAACAAAAAGATTTTTTTCGACCAAGAACTTTCTGCTAATCCAATAGGATGAGTAAGACAACCTATAAAATTCAATGAATTTATAATTAGATTATTTCAAAATAGAAATTTGAAAAAATTACGTATAAAGGATACTTACCAAAAGACACAATCATATAATTTTCAAATACATTAGCTGTATGAAAAGCAAGTGATGGAAATTCGTCAATATTTGATGATTTTTGCGGTACGATCCATTCATATGGAGACGGTTGAGTATTCAATACAGCCAGGTCTGGTATGGCTTTCATATACTTAAGAAATTCGCCTTTCATCCCACCATTTATAATTATAGTTCCATCTTGAGCTATATTAATTAATAAATGGATGTTAATATGTGGCAAAACAATAAACATGATAAGGAGCTATAATAACCTAATACGGCTGTATGACCGAAACGGGATTCAACTTGATAAGTGCTTCTTGCTTGCTTAAAAAAAACATTTAAGTTTTAAATCTTAATTAAGTATTTAAACAAATTAATTAGTATAATTATTTACTTACCATTACTGACCACTTGTCATGTATTGTATCATAAAGGTTTATTTGATTAATATCTACTTCCTTTTCAATATTGTCATATTCCAAACCCCCGATATATAAAATCATACCATTCGGTAATAATGTTGCAGTATATAAATATCGTTTTAAAGGAGAATTAGTAATAGTACCATATGACAACGTTAAATCATTAGTATTTAATATTATCATGTCTTGACTCATTTCTAATCCTGTTGACCCATCAAAAAGTCCACCAAAAACATAAATTTTTCCAGTCTCATCAACGACCGCTTGAATATACGATCTTCTCACTGTTTCTGTTCCTTTAATTTTAGGAATCTTCCATTGCCCAGATTGTAGATTAAATGTATATACTAGTGAAGTAAAGGCACTTCCACCAACTTGATCTAAATTTACTCCTCCAATAAGGAATATTATCGGGTTATTATTTTTATCATTTATTGCAACCGTAGTTGCCCAACTACTTTTAAATCCTATTCCTGAATTTGATGTGAGGTCGGTCCATGGTGGAAGCTCTGTGTCAAATTTTTGTGACAAATCGAGATAGAATACTTCATTTGTATAATTTCTTCCATCATAACCACCAAAAAAATATATCTTATTCCCAACAAGGACAGATGAATGACCATAACGTTCTACAGGTGTAAATGACTCAACTATAAGGAGCAAATAAATAATTATGAAAATGAAGTGTAAATTAATTAATTTATTATCTTTTTTGTAAACCATAATTAATTCAATTAATAATTTTAAAAAAAAAATTATTTATTTTTTTTTTTTTTTCAAAAGTATTTTTAAATTCATAATAATTCTTTATTTATTAAATTTTGAATTCATTATGATCCTTTATTTATTAAATTTACTTAACACTGCATATCATTTTGACGCGATAGGTTTTTTTTTTTTAATTTACATGACGATCTTGTAATCTTTAAATGCAAATTTCCATAATTAGAATGTTTGTTTTTGAGCTACAAAAATGCCGTGTAACATGAATTTAATTCGTACTTTCTGATCAACCATTATTTTATTTCTTTTTTTTGAGAAATAATAAACAATTAATAACTTTAAGTTGTATATAATTAAATATATTTCGAATTATAGAACAACACTTTAGTTTCTTAGAATATTTTAAATCTTATTCGATAGTTAAGTGTATAAATTATCCATCTAGAAAGTAAAAAATGAAAATAAGATATTTAATGGCAAAATAAAGTAGCCAGCAATATAAATGGTTCAGCCTATGAAAAATATTATACAATATGGTTCTACAGTATTGTACAGGTAAAGTACATAAACGTACAGTATTTGTGCAGTATTTGTCAAATGAAAATTTTAGTAAAGATAAAATTCGAAATTTGAATTGAAAATTGCATACTGAAAGCATATGTGCTACAGTTTATTTTGAGCAGGAGTGCTAACATAGAAGAAAACTCCGAATATTAGGATTTTGGGTAGGATGGTATCTTTATTTAAATAAATTATTTTGACAATTAAGCAAGCACAATAAAAATTGTAGTTTCTCGCAACCGTGTCAGATTTTCCAAATTTCAAAACTTAAAAACATTAAAATAAATAATCGTGTTTTAAAAATCAATTCTAAACAATTTCGCAATTTTTGGAAATACTTGAAAATAAAAGATCTATAACAATTTTTTTGTAATATTTTTAACATTCACAATAAAAAAATTTCCGTCTCATTTAAATTTATTTGAGAAACTAAATAAATTCATTTCTAATATTTCCATAAACAAAGATTAAAGCCGTGTGATAATCTCAACAAATTAGTAATATAAACAGATCGTTTGCTATTTAAAAATCTTAGTTACAGAACTGATCCCAAACGTGATTTTAGTAATCAACCCACATATAACGATTTGCGCAAGAAAGCATTGTAAATTTGTAAATTTGCGTTACGAAGTACTTAGTAATTAGAGTCGCAAATATTCAGGGGACTTTGTTTTCTTAGTGACACAAATTTAATTATAAAACGGATTGCATTAGTGTTTACAAATTAGAATGGTGGCAAATAAATAATAAAAAAATATCTGTAAACACATTAATCTAATAAAAAACTATTTATCAAAAAAAAAAAAAATATTGGATTTGAAGTCGATATCAGGTTAATCGAGTTTATATAAATATTAATATATAACTACAAAGAACTAAATCATTGCTAAATCCATACATATAAGATCAAAATATTTTAACTAGCGTTTATTTTGAAATTTTGTTTGTCCTTTAAGAACGAAAACCCTTTTTTTCTAAGCGCGCGGCAATCGGTGCTCGCCTACTGATGTTTTTTTACTTCTTTAGCCCTTGCTTAATAATATTAACGAATTTTTTTTATAACCTTATAAAATTAATAATCGTCCAATAGGAACAAATATTTATTCAACATCCTCTTATAAACAAATATATAATATATAAATATTTGAATATCAATAAGATTTCTTAAATTAATGTGGAATTTGCCTAAAATGTATCCATATGTAGAGACTATGATATTAAACATTCTATATTGAAACGCAACGTCATGACTAGTGCTCCGAAAGGTCGAATCGAGCAGCAGATCCAGATGTAAAAAAGTCTTAATTCGAACCCGACCCGACCCGACCCTTTCGAAGTACTAGTCGGAACGATGAAAATATAATTGTTAAATTTCTCGCTTTATCAAGAGCTAGAGATCTAAGTTGCTTGTAATACAAAATTTTAAAATTTTAGTTTTAAAATGAATTTTCTTTTGAATTAATTAATAAATTATCGTTTTACTCTGGCATTTCCTCATCATCATTTTCTTTATTAAGTGACATAGTTAAGGACAGTGTTTGGTTCTGAAGTCTAAATTTCTATTGTTCTATTGTTAAAGAGACTGAGTTCTTGTGGCACAGGAAAACCGCAAGTAATAACTAGCCTAGTGGCACCGAAAATTTTCGCGATCACGTGATATGCAATTATTTATCACTCACATCACACCCTGCCGTGATTCATTTTTGAAATACAATACATACTATCCGTCACACCCTATAGATTTAGGTTAGAGGTTATGCCTTTTATCACGTGATAGAGAAATTTTTGTTGGTGCCACAGTGGTCAGTGAATTGATTGAATTTCATCCGTGTCAAAATTTAGATGTCGTCATCGGAGGATATATGACAAGTCAGAGGTTATTTCTTTTTTTGCATAATGAACTAGAACAATTTCGTGAACTTGACTATTGTCGATTCTAGAATCTCGGAGTACTTTTTCAATAGGTTTCATTTGGAAAATTCTTTGATTAAATTCCTCAAATTTGTTCAATATTTGATTTGATTTGATTTGAGAAATCCTAGTAAATATATTGCTAGTCGATTTTCTAATATATGTAATAAAATAATAATAAAAAATAACAATAATAAAAACAATAATAATTAAATACTAATAATAAATTGTATCAATATAAAACTTAAATTTATATATTTTAGATATAATAAAACCTATATTATAAGAAGATTAAATCTTTATCTGCATTGATCACTGGTAAAAATATTTTTTTTTCTTTATTGATTGCATTGGTAATATTTTGCCAAAATTTTCTTTTGTTTTTTCTATGCTTATAATTAAATTCATTGTTTTCGATTCTTATTTTTCAATAAAATATTTGATTTCCTCATCAGTACATTTAGCAACATACATAATGTTTTTAAAAATTTGATCAAAATGAAAATTATCAATAAAATAAATTTTATAAAATTTGTTTTGGTTGGATGCAATTTTAATTTTATGAAACAAATGAATATTGATTAAAAAAATATACAACAAAGAAATAATGAACGATAAATAAAAGTAAAAAAATTTAAATGCAATATTTTCATTTTTTGAAAAAAGAATTTTTTTAAAGTAAAATGCAATCAAATCAATATATTACTAATTTAAGAAATTTTATTTAATGAATATTCTCGGAAGTTTGAATTATAATTACATAGAATACATTTCGTTCATTTAATTAGAATATCACAGATAATTATCACAAGTCAGATAAATTAGATAAATTAATGAATATTTTATTAAATCATAATTACATACAAAGCCAAATGATTAAACAATTATTATGACTCCATTAAGAGATAAAAATACATTCAAAGTTTTATTATAAGTCGAGAATGTGGTAATCGATGAACCATCATTAAAAATTTAACGGTC
>CAMKVN010001348.1:0-19096 GCA_946474995.1 Funneliformis geosporum | reverse complement strand
ATTAATTGATTCGACCCAATATATATATTTTTAATATTTTTAGTGCAATTTTTTATTGGACAAGTATGTTTATTGTGACGCAACTATTTTTTGATCATCATTTAACTCAAAATCAATTTATAGTCTCGGAACCCACTTTTAATAGCAAAGCCCCCATATGCTGACTGACCAGAGATGTGAGTTCTTATTATTAAATAATCAAGATCAAAATGTTGAAATAATTTGTAATATTTATATATATTTTTTAGATATTAAATGTTTTTATCTGATTCTCCATCAACAAGAAGAATCTAAACTGGTTTAATTTTATCATTATTTTTAAAAATACTGACAAATGATTTTTAACAAGTAAGTGAAATTAAATCTACTATATGTATATTTGCATTTGTACCTATATTATATTGTGGATGAATAAAAATACCTAATTGATTATGACAAAGTATATTATTTGAATTTGAAGAATCAATAGTAATGTAAACAGATGAAATTAATTTCTGTTAAGCTCTAGTTGAAAAATCATGATCTACAACTGAAATAGCTTCTTCAATCAATATTTCTTTTTTTGAATTGATTGTATTATTTGAAATGTCCTACCAATAACAGAAATATTAAAAGGAACTTTTGCTTTATTATCTTATAAGATGAAAATAGAATAGGAAGAAAATAATGTAGCAAATTGTTTTACTCCTTTAACAAAAGCAAAGATAATAATGCTCATTTATATGCTCTTTTTTCTATTCTAGAAATACCTGTGACTACTGCTAAACTTGAAGACTATTAGCATTCTTAGTTCTGACTGTATTTATATAAAATACATTATAGAAGGCAATCAAAATTATCTGATCATTTTTCAAACTAAAAAAAAAATTGAATATAAATAATATATTAATAAATAAATTTTAAATAAATATATGAGATAATTTATATGTAGCATATGTGATGCTATCACACTATTACTGCAGTTATTACACATATACTTTATTATTTATTGTCGTATAACCTTAATATGATGTAATTTTTTTGTTAAATAAATACATTGTTTCCATGTAATCTTAATATGATATAATTTTTTTTTGAATAAATATGTCGTCTTCTTTTAATCTTTCCTATGTTTAATATATTTTTATACATTACTCATTTTACAACTCTTTTATAATGTTTCACATCTCAAAAAAATGGAAATTAGTTCAAACTATTCTCAAGATAAAAAATATGTGTGTTGGTTTAAATACTTTAATATTCTAACAATTTCTCTTTACTTTTTTTACTTTTTCAGTTGAGAATGAATTTCATGAACTTGAAGATAACTTAGGTTAGTATAAGGGTTATGTTCTGTATTTTATTAAAAAAACTTGTGCTAATGCATATTATAACCATATAGAAATTATAGACAATAAAGAAAGAGATGGGATCAAAACTTTTCCTACTGGATCTATTTTTAGGTCAGATTTGAAAGAGTTAGATTATACTCAATATCCTTTGCTAATCTCACCTATAGAACTATATGTTGGGATTAAATTTCATTCTTAGGACATTGCTGAGTATTATTTGAAAGAATATGAAAGGCAGAAGGGTTTTGTGGTTAACTGTTATAAAGTTAAATATCATAAGAATCTGTTATTAGATTCTATTGAGCGGGTTAAAAAAAGAATATTAACTTGTGAAAAGGCTGAAAAGTCTAAGCCTAACAAGGCGAAACCCATTAGTCAACAACATAATAAAGGTTCTAAAAAAACAGATTGTAAATAGCATGTCAATTTGAGTAATCCTAAAGATACTGATAATGTACACATAACCTTTGCTTATCTCGAACATAATCATACTATTAATGCTGATAATGTAAAATTTGCTTCAACTTTTTGAAAGTTTAATGAAGCTGTGATGTCTGAAATAGAACATGCCACTGTATATGGATATTGTGATGCACATACTATAAGAAATTTGCTACAACTTCTCTTTTCTAACCAACTTTTTCTTACCCAAGATTTATCCAATGCAATTCAGAAATCAAACATAAAAAAAAGATTGTTAGATCAGATGCTTCTCAATTATTGAATTTTCTTCTTAATAAACAAAAAGAAGAACCCATAATATTTATACAGCCTTTAATTAATCAGGATAGTGATAGATTAAGTGGTATATTTTGGATGTTAGCAAATCAAATCATATTATGATCACGCTATTCAGATGTTATCTTACATGATAATACAGCAAGGACTAACAAATATAATTATCCTTTATCACTTTTTATTCTTATTAATTATAATGGTAAATTACGTATAGATGTATAAGCATTTTTAAATGATGAAATTCAAGAAAGTTATGAATGGATTTTACAACAGAAATTAAATACAACTAAATGCAACAGGTATTGAACCACAGGTTATATTAATAGATATAGATCTAGCAATAGATGTAGCATGTCAATCTATATACAAAAATACATATCATATTTATTGTATATGGCATTTATCTCAAAATTTAATTAAACGTCTCAAATCTAAGCTTGGAGTTGCAACTTTTAAAATATTTATTAATGATTTCTGGAAAGTATGAAATTTATTATGTATAGATATATTTGAGTAAAGATTTCAAGTTTTATTTGATAAATATCCTAGTGTTAATGAATATTTATATGGTACAATTTATTCATCTTATCAATCATGGGCTCGACTATTTATTAATTGAATATTTATAGTTAGCATGCAATCTACACAATATGTTGAATCAATTAATTCAGTTATTCATAAGGCAGTAGTGTCTAGTTCCACTATGTTTGATGTAATTGAGGCTATAGATATTTAAATGCAAAAAAAAGTTTTAAACAAAAGTTTTTAGCATGAAAGTATAAATCAATAGCGTATCATCAGCCATTTGTTGTGGAAACTTTCTTCAGCAAACTTAACAATATTATACAAAGCATTTATCATCATATATCATTGAAGAAATTCATAAGCAAATGTGTGAATTGGTACTTTATAAATGTGACAAATTAGAGATTAATAATGCCTTTGAATTTAAAGATGATAAATTGGTATGTATAAAGATTATTTAAGCGAATTAATTTAGCATTAGAATTAGGGTTAGGATTAGAGTATGACATTAGAGTGTGATATTAGAGTTTAGGATTAGGGTATGGAATTAGGATATGGGATTAGGATTAGGATTAGGATTTGGGATTAGGGTGAAATTTAGGGTTAAGGTTAGTTTAGATTTAGCTAACATTATTATATTATATTTAGGATCAAATAATAGATAATGATGAATCTAGCATCCATAAAGATGATGAGATTAATATTACTGAAGAATATTATGATTTTCATCAATCATATTTAAATGCATTTTTCAAGAGAATTTATTAAGAAAGTGTGATGAATAGTTTCTTATATTGCACCAAAATCATATCAATATATTATAATTCTTAATGATGATACCCATTTGTGTACATACTTATTGTTAATTTCTCATGGAATTATCTGTCGTCACTACTTTAAATTAATGGTTAAAAATCAGAATGCTTTATTTTACATTATGTTAATGCCATCAAGATAGTTACAAGATGATATGTGGAAAAATATTGATTCTTTATACTGCGAATCATTTATTAATACATTATCTCAACATATTTCTGCTACTAATAATGAACAAGTACTTATGCCTAGGTATTATAATAATATTCAGGAAGTTCAGGTTCAGTATCAAGTGCAAAAAAAAATGAATTATGGTAAAATAATGGGTCATTTTAAACAAGCACTAAATTATTCATTAGATAATGATGATGAGAATAATTTAGATGATCTTATATTATTTTATATTGCTAAAAAGGTTGAAGAACGTGAAGCTAAAGATCATTCTACCATTACTGAAGTATTTTATCCTTTAAATAATACTGTGAAGTTGCATAATGGGTGGGTTTATAATGTAAATAATATTAAAGATCTAACTGTTCGTCGTGGTAAAGTTAGGCCTCCTAATAAATGATTGAAAACTTTTAATGAGATATATAATAAAGTAGAGGATACTAGCAATAGTTAAATGGTTAATATTAGTTGTGAAGAAATAGAAAATGAAGTTGAAAGGCGTAGATGTGATTTATGTCATAAAATAGAATATTATGCTCCTAAATGTCCTAATAAGGAAAATGCAAATGTAAACAGTTAATGGTTTGTGATTTATTATAATGATAATGTATTATTATATAATAATAAAGTAAAAGTGATTTAATTTAATATTTGTAGCAGATGTAATAAATAAATTTACTATAAATATATTTATATTAACTTTATTATTAAAAATTACAAAAAAATTAAAAAGTTAATCATTTAATTCTATTTTTATTTGCTACCTTAATTCTTCAGAATATAATTTTAATCAATTTTTATAATATTTTGATAGTATATAATTTAACTTTAATATTAAAATATGATAATGATTGCTAAACCTATAGATAGGGTTGGAAATTTTATATGTACTAGATAAAATTAATACTATACTTGTATTGTATTTGTACTAATTTTTATATTAATTATTATAGTGTACTAACTGTATTAATTATACTAATCATTGTACTAATATTGTACTTTCTAATCCTGCTTATGAATAGATCTATCTAGATATCTATCAGATACAAGATATTCAGATTTTTACAGATATTAAATAATATGTAAAAAGATTCAGATATCTCTAAAGACTTATCTTTTTATTTACAATTGGATAATAATAGATAGAAAGGATTTAACCACTTATTTGGAACTTGTTTTATCATAATTTTAAATAAATAAAAATGTGTTTTATATTATATTAGCATGTAATACTTTGCATAATTTTGGTCAAAACAAATTAGTTGGATAATTTTAATCACTTTCTATATAAAAAAATAAAACTGATATATTATATATATCTAATTTATTATATATGATGAATATATCTAATATGTCAACTATGTTTAATAAATCAACTATTTCTAATATATTGATCATATCAGATATGTTATATATATCAGAAATGTTAAATATGTCAGATTTGTGTTAAATTGGTTGATCATTTGCATCACCTATACTATGTAATATTTATCCATTTACAGTAGATCAGTAAATTGCACAAAATTGGTATCAATAATTGAACTTCAAATTTTTATTAAATATGTTTCAAAGTTTAAAGATTTAAATAAATATAAAATCATATTTCTAGCATTCGTGTTGATAAGTTATAAACTTTAAAAATCAATTATATTTATATATAATAAATTAGCCAATTAAATTAAATATTTCAATAGATTTATAAATCCATTAGACTTTTCTAATAACCAAGATTTATTAGATCCATTTGACCATTAGGCCAATCCTATTTTATATATACTATATAATTAAATTTAATTTTATTTAATTCTTTATGCCTATAAAATTTATATTTTTTTATAATATATTTAGCTAATTTTTCTTCAATTCACTTATAATAAACCATCATACTTTTCTTAAAAATTTTTTATTGTAATTAAATTAATAGAATCTAAACTTAAATAATTGTTTTTTACAAGCCTGCCTAGAATTTTCATGTGTAACTTTCCAATATATTTAATAAATTTAACTCACAGTGAAATTTAGGATAAAAATATATTTGTGATCTGCTGTTATTATATAATACATCTTTTAAGCTATAAAATCTGATTCTAAAAATATAATTCATCCTGCAATAATTAGTCTAATTTGTATCTTTATTTCCTATTTTATATAGCTGAAAATCTATGTTTAAATTAACTTTTCATTTTCTTCTTTCTAAAAGTATTTGTTTTATTCCTTTAGATTTTTCATATAATTTTTTATTAAAATAATCATTTGAATAACACATACCTGGATAATTATTTTCACCTCAAATTGTACTTTGTATTATTGGTTGCTTTTTTACCTGAAAAAATTTCTTACTATAAAAGTATCCAATAAAAAATGCAGTATAATTTGAACTATAATAAATGCAAATATAGCAATACAATTAGGAAATAAGGCTTCAATTTCCTTCCTAAGTAAACTTGTAGAGAAGACAAAAATTGCATATAAGATGCGATTTTAGAATTTATGTAGTATCTTTACTAAGTCTTGTTCAAAAAAAATAAAATCAAATTTTTTTTCGTTAAAATGTATTACCTATTTTTGGAAATGATCAGTAAATTCAGTTCACATGGCGGTGATTTTTTGGTATAACCATATAAAGGAAACGGAAAACCGTTGTTATAGTCCAGAACACAAATTTTGAGCGAGACATCGATCATTAAATGTCTGTACATATATTTCGTTCCGGACTTATTAGTTTTTTGGCGAGCCAGATTTCTAAAATATCCGATTTGATTTGCCATCAATTAAGTTACCGTATAATTATTGAAAAATTTACTTTTAAACAATTTCGAAAACAATATGATATCTTGTTTGCAGTTTTCACAAATTCTTTTCTTTCTATTTTTTTTACAATTTGATGTTAAAATATTATAAAAGAAATATATTTTCTTTTCTCCTTTATCGATCCATCCAAAGTTTATCTTTCAAAATGTTTATTTTTATTTAACAATGAGATTTAGGTTTTCGAGGATCTTAATAAGGTTTAAAGCTTAAAGTTTAGAAGCATTTCTGTGGCATCTTTGTTATCAGACTTAGGGTAACGGTTTGATGACATTAATGCAGAATACCCCCGTGAATAGTTAATCTGGCCCAAGAGTTGTTTATCATCAAATTTTGTTGGGTCACATGAACTTCTTCTTCAGGTACTCAGGTTTATCTTTGTATTTTATTCATTGTTATTAATTACAGTTTCCCTCTCCTGCCCCATATATTCTTATTACTTTCCTCAAACCTTCATTTTTATCTAATAGGTGGCGGAATTTTCATTTCAAAAATGCGTCGTTTAAGGTTAATTATAATGAATGTGCAGAGTGATTATAATGATATGACTATGGAATTTAGCTATTATTTAATATAAGGGAAGTATCTTTTTCTTTTCCCCTTTAATGATTCCTTCCCTTATTTATTCTTCCTTGTAAGATTATAAACGTATTTGAGGTGCAGAACGGAAACTTCGCTATATCGGGAGCTGACTGTATATTCATTCACCCAATGTTAAAAAAGCCTCTATCAAGGTTTTCGAAGATTAAGTTCTTGTGATTTAATTGCTTATATTAACTAGTTGATCTTTAAGTGGAAATAGTGCCATTGAATCATCTGCTTGCAGAAAATTTATTACAAAGCAAAATGGAAATGCTGAAAGAGCCGATGATATTGCGTACATCCCAAGTTAATGTTTCGGGCGAAACTAGTTTCGCTCCGTTTGATCTACAAGTATTCTCAAATTAAGGTTTCGGATAGTTCCGGACATATAAGGTGAAACTTAAAAGTTCAATAGGCGAAAAGTTTCAGATTTGAGATATGATTTCACAGGAATAAGATTATTTCCTGTTCTTATTCGCACTGCGATCACATGGTCTGTAAGTTATAAATAAACTTTTACACTATATAATCTTTAGTTATTGATTGACAATACAGATAAAGGAATTTCAAGAATCAAAAGAAGTTCAAGAATTAGTAATTTATAGTAACTTCTCGGGTTATCAGAGATTTCTTCACAGTTCATGTTAAGCAATGCATGATTGGATATTTTGCATTTCGTGGCAAATATCCATCATTTAAATGCATTGTTAATAGTAACTGTGAAGTTATCGGATATTACCCGTAAGTTACGGTATAACTATCTGGTTCGGATAATTAAACTTTTGCTGTTGCAAATAACTCCTCGGCCAAAGTATAATTATCATGTGTGGCCGTATAATTATGCACATAATTTACTAATTCTTATACAATTAACGATCAGGTAATAAGAAGAGTTTAAAAATGAAAAATGTTATTGAATGAATTATTCATAGAATAGATTTTTGATTTCTTGTTAACGTCTTATTATGTTATTATTGCGTACGTTGCGTCATCTATGGGATTATAATCCAAATAGTGTCATCTAAAAAAGCAGAATTAGGGACGATAACTATTTAAAGTATTACGATGCATAAACCTTCAAAGTATTATATTACGTAAAATTCAATATTTTACGTTATATAAATCTGTCTATGGGGTAGAATAAAAAAAAATTTTCTTTGAATCTTTTTCTTACTTATTATATATGAAGCTTGTTTCGTGTATAAAAATATTATATACACGAAAACGAATATTTTGACAGTGGTATGAATCCAATTAAAATGTTTATTCCTTTTTATAACGAAAACTGATTTTACACAAAACAAATGAAAAAGGAATTAAAATGATCCACCAAAAATAATAAAACTATACTTAAAAAAAAAAAAAAATTCGAATACATTTTTACTACTCTAAACGATACATATCAAATAAATATATCTTACTATTAGAACTTTTCATCTTGTGTGTTTTAATGCTTTATACATGAATGTTTATTGACTATCATCCATTGATGAATCATTTGGAGGTACAAAAGGTTTAACTAACATTTCAGAAAATTCTTTAATATCTTGTGTACCACGTATTTCTTTTGTTAAAAGAGGCATTAGTACAATATGGAAATCTTCGTAAAGATCATAGATTTGATCCAAGTATTTTTGCTGCATCTTATGTCGAACTAAACATTGTTCACAATTGGAATCTAAAAAAAAACCCCCCCAAATTAAAAATTAAAAATTAATCTCTTATTTTTTTTTTAAAAAAAAATCGATTGAAGCATAAATTAGATTCATACCTTTCCGCGGGAATAATAATTGATTTACAACGATATTATGAGTATCAATTTGATATGAAGTCAATTCCTGAATCATACGTTCGGTTTCATAAAGAGATAAGAATTCGGAAATGCATACACAGATGAATGTCGTTTTATCCTATATATAAAGGAACTAATAAATATAAACCTAATTTTGATAATTTGACTCCATATATTCAAAGAAAATATAAAACCCACTGGATCTTTGAATTGATTATTGACTTCCGTAATAATGGCACGCATCCCTTCAAGTTTTCCAAACATATCTTCTTGATTGGCATTCAATCCCATCATGCCTGACATCTATTATCCGTAAATAATTTACAAAATAATTATTATTACACTATTCCTTTTTTTTTTTTATTAAAAAAAAAGGTAAAGAATTATTCATATTTGTCATATAATTTCTAATTAATCAACCTTACTTGTTGAAAAACTGGCCCAAACCGTCCACTCAATTGCGAAATCTTTGCCAATGCTTTTTCCAAAACACTGGGAAAGCTTAAAAACCGCAAAGTGTGTCCAGTGGGCGCAGTATCAAAGATAATTACTGAATATTCCATTGTTTTTACTTGCCTGTAAGATTGAGAGTTAAAAATCATGATGAGAGAGAGAAAAAAGGTTTTACAAAAGAAATCATTAATAAATATCAAATATTTACTTCATAACCTCAGCAAATCCCATAGCTTCGTCAACGCCGGGAATGGCGAATGCAAGATCTTGCATCATAGCTCCCATAGCGCCACCTCCTTGTTGTTCAGCTAAATATTAAAACGAACCCGATATTATTAAATCAATAACGCGAATAAACTCATTTGAATACTATGATAACAAATGAAACATATATGTACATTGATCCAGCATCTCTTGAATTGATGATGTAGGATCGATCTCCTGCAATCATTAAATATAAAAAAGATGAGTAATGTAGCTTTCAAAATTTACAAATTAATGATTTCAATGAGAAAGTTCATATTACCATTGCGAACAAATTTGTAAATCCGTCCACTAATGTTGCCTCCTTACTAAATTTTTGCCCAAAGGCATCGCTAAGGTTATGCGCTGGATCAGTTGATATTAATAAAACAGATTCTCTTACTTTACTCAATTGAACAGCGAGTGAACATGAGGTGGTCGTTTTACCTAAAACGAAAAGGAAAAAAAAGAAAAAGCGATCGGAAAAACAGAGAGAATTGTGAGTTATGTTATTATTTTTTTTATGTAAAATAACAGCTTTGAGGAACATAACAATTGATAAAGTTCTTTACCAACACCACCCTTTCCACCAACGAATATCCAGTGTAAAGATTTTTGTTCCAACACATTTTGTAAGGTAGGATCGAGATTTTCTAATTCTTCATCAGAAGACGTCATGTTGATCAATTTATTAGAAAGATGCTTAGAATTTTGAAGAGCAAGTGATTTCAAAAAAAAAATGTCTAAGGTTTGTAGTGACTGCGGGGTTGTAAGTTTGAAAATTGATAAATTGATACGATCATGTGCGTTTGTTCAATTTCTAATTTCTTTCCTTATCCAAATTTGGTTATGATAATTTAATGTTATCTATATATGGTTTATCATAGTTTCCGACCCAAAAAGAATAATTAGTTTACAAACCTTTACTAGATGTCAGATTTATTCCATAATGCACATTCCATTGGTACCTATACTATAATAGTTTGTGGCCAAACTTTCAGGTTGACAACTACAGCTCTTTACTCTGATAGCCCAAACTTTTTCACTGAAGTGTTCTCTTCTCATTTAGAAGAGTCGCGTACAAAGATAATGTTTATTGATGATAGAGACCCAGAGATATTTAAGGATATCGTGAGTGGTAATCTAATGTCATATATTGCGAGTTTAAGCCTTTATTACATATTATAAAGGGAAATTCTCAGAACTTATTTTACTTGTTGAAATAGGTAAAGCATTTGCGGGGTTATTATATAACTCCTCGTGATGAGGTAGATTTTCTTACTATTTTAACCAAAAATTTTAATTTCTACGTGACTAATTTCATCAAAAAAATTTTGTTTTATTATATGTTTGAATGGTTGTTAGATTCATTATACAGACCTTTTTACCGATGCAAATTATTACAATTTATCGAAATTAAAAACACAATTACGATCGAACTATATTGTCAATGTTGGAGGAAAAGTTTTTCGAGTAGAAAGGGAGATTTTAGAAAAGCGTGACGCACCAAATTTCTTTACTTCTTTTGGTTAATATCATTCAAAATTTGAATTATCATCGTTATTTTTTTTATTTTTTTTCTGATAAAAAAACCGTGTCAATTAAATTTTATTCAGGTTTTGGATATGGATGGGAACCATCAGGAATGCCGCCCATCCCTTTGCCACCATCAATGCCACCACCTATACTTGATCGTGATCCAGAATTATTTTCTGATATCTTACGATATCTTCAAGGTTATGAGATTGGGATTAAAGATGAAGTTCATAGACAAAATTTACTCAAAGATTCGCGATTTTACCATTTAAAAGGGTTAACTGAAAAGCTATTGGCATCTAGTATGACGGTGAATGGATTCGCCAAAGATGATAGCGCGAAAAATGAGATATTGTTTCGATTAAAAGATATTAGACATGCAAGCGTTTTATTACTAGAGAATAATAATGGTGATATTATGATATCAGATGAAAGCAGCTTTATTTCCACGGGATCATCCACAAGTCACGTCATGTATAAAAATAAAGAAGGGGCCGTTTATGTGTTATTAGTTGAGGTACATAATGTTAATCTAATTTGTAGATATGGGGCTCCTTCATCTCCGTATACAGCAACAACCACACCAATTACGAATCCTGCCACACCTGTACATTTGTCGAGAATGTTGTCATTGCGACCAACTTTGGAGCTGTCCCTATCTGATAAGGACATGAAAAAACTTAAAAACATTGCAAAATCTATTAAAGCCTCGGAAGAAATCGTTACAACCATTCAATCACCGGATACTTGTGCATTTGAAATTGATAACAATAAGTGTGCTTTAGATGCGTTATCAAATACCGAAAAGTTATTACACTTGATGAAAACTGATCATTATGGTGGTAGATATTTAACGCTTTACGTTACAAGAGCCATATTAAGGTTACTCGTTAAGAATGGAAAGATTGAAATGGAAATGCTTAAATGCGAAGCCTTTAGCTCAGAGAGAGGATTTAATTATAAAAGAGAATTTTTGCCGGATGAAAAGAGCATAGCATTATAAAATTTTCTAACAAGCGACAAACGCGAATGTCTCACCAACGGCATCTTAAATTATTGTTACATCATAAATAAACAAGTATAACTATTATTGAATTTCATCATATTGACAAATCTTCATCGGGATCCTCATCATCAAAATCATCGTCTTTATCAGGCTCATAAAATATATTTCCACCGGTAACAGTACTCTCCCTCTCCTGATTGTTTTCTTTATATTGATTTTTAAAAGGGATTTTGAAATTCAATAAAATTCAGGAATTGAAAATCTTTAATATTAATATAATAATAATAATAATATGTATTTACCTTGTATCTTAACATATGGAAGAACGAGTTCATTTTTTGCTTTTTTCTGTGACTCGGTTAATGATAAATTAAATAACAAATTCGCGGTAGTTGGATCCGGCTGATAAATGTAAAATATTATCAATAACAAGTAAATCTCTTTAAGGTATGTTTAAATTATTACACTTACTGTATTATCCTCAGGTTCTGCATCATCTTTTATGTCTTTGACTAATTGAATTACAATATTACCGGAAGATTCGGTAATATTATATGAATTAATCTAGAAAAACACCTCCATTAATAATTCTTTCCGTCTCTTTTTTTAAAACTCATCATAATTCTTTCTCCCTCCTTTTTGAAATTGATTTTACCTCATATAACACTCTTCCAGATTTTTTTCTGTGTTCTATAGTACAAATAGAACCTTCGGGAGAATTCATAAACGCGTTAATCATCGCGTGATTTTCCGTTGTGATATAACCACGCGAAGTGCGAAATTGTTCAATATTTTTAATTATGATTGTAGTAGATGCTATGTGATATAACAAGGTGTTTCTTACGTTAAGATAACCCGATATTCCGGAGGTAGGGTAATTTGGTATATCAGAATGGTATACCGTTATCACACGATTAATATTTGTGTCTTTTAATAAGGGATATTTATTTAGATCTTTTATTATTATTCACTAACAAAGACTGAATGAGAAATTGAAATAAAGCCGTACCTGACATTGATGATATACTTTGTAGAAAATTAAACGTTAATGAAGTAGAAATTAAAAGCAGAGGCGAGATCGAATCGATTATTATGGTGTAATTAGATGATGACACTAAATCAAAAGAAACATATAAGATGAATGATTCAAAGAAAAGAATTAAAGGAAATTTCTAATTAAATCATACATTTATGAATGGTATCTTTAATTATGTTTGTAATTTCAGACAAATCATTAAAATTTTTTATGAAATTATAATTATCACATAAATCAGTAAGGGTGATATCATCCTCAAGGTCATACGCTTCAGATTTAGAATATGCGTCAAATATTTCTATGCTGTTTAATTAAAATATATTACTATTCAGATAAATGATCAATTCACACATTTGAATTGAAATGTCAAATACTTTTGCTGTGGGTTGATATTTTCCAGGAGCCATTTGGGAGATATTTCAAAACATAATAGTACAACCCGATGATTTCTATCGAAAAGAAAATTGGTTTGTATGATTATAATAATGGGACATAATTTTTTTAAAAAAAACGTACTGGTTTATTGCGACCTTTTTGATAAATTCTTTCAATAGTATATACCCGGACTGCGAAATGGTATCTTCTATGATAATAAATTTTGTGGATTCTTTGCAATTTAAAAGACGTTCTAACAAAGGTGTGGTCATTTTTTAAGAAAAATGAGGAGGAAATAATTTTTTCTTGATAATTGGGTTACGCAAATTATAAATCTATCACGTGATATATGCAACATTTGCAACGTTACAGATGTAAAGAAATAATTGAAAAAACCTTGATTTTAAAATTATTGATGGCAGATAATTTTACGATTTCAACTGAACATGAGTTTATCGAACCGATTAAACGAATAAATAATCAAGCTGATGTTGACAAATGGGTACTTTCTGAAGCCTTTGTAAGACTAATGAAATTCATCGAATCTTTAAATGAAAGTGTCATAAATCATGAGAATCCTAAACCTTGTCACGTCTCAGAGGTAAGTGTATAGCAAAAAAAAGATGAATGAATGAAAGATTTATTTTCATTTCAAAGGTAAAGTAATTGATTTTGACATATTATAGATGACACAAAAAGTGATCAATTTATTAGAAACATTGTTGTCATGGATCGACGAAATTCCACCTTTACCCACACCTCAAAGGTTTGGTAACAAGGCATATCGCACATGGGTTACTCGCTTGGAGCAGGTAGAGCAATGATAAAAGACGTAATGATTGAAGTTTAAAAGTTTACAAAATTTTTATAATGACCCTTTATTCATGATAGAAAGCAATTCGATTGCATCAAGATATATTACCTACGCATTTACATGGTGCCATTATTGAACTAGTTCCATATTTTAATGGAGGATTCGGAAATGCTACAAGGATAGATTATGGAAGCGGACATGAATTAAGTTTTGTAACGTGGTTATGTTGTTTGAATTTAATAGGAGTATTCCGGCGAGAGGATTACACAGCGATCGTGATAAGGATATTCACAAAGTGATTATTTTAATTTATGATCAATTTTGAATTGATATAAATTAATTATTAGATATTTGTATTATTTATTATATGAATATTTATTTATGATCGTGATTAATTTTATAGATATTTAAATTTGGTAAGACGATTGCAACGGATATATATGCTTGAACCAGCTGGTAGTCATGGAGTTTGGGGATTGGATGATCATCAGTTCCTTTCTTATTATTGGGGAAGTGCACAATTAAGAGGTATATCATAAGATTTTTAATTTCCTAATTCAGAAGTTCTTAAATTAAAAACTTGTTAATGGTAAAACCTTGTTAGATCATCGAAATCTGAAACCAAAATCAATACTATCGGAAGATCTAGTTAATATGTATGCAGAAGAATACATTTACTTTGAATGTATTAAATACATACATGAGGTAATAATATCAATCATGATCATTAAACAAACAAACAAACAACAATAGTAATAATTACGTGATGTTTTTTTTTTGCTTTTTATCAGATTAAAAGAGGACCATTTCATGAACATTCGCCATTATTACATGAGATTTCAGGAGTGATAAGATGGACAAAGGTCAATTCAGGATTATTAAAAATGTACGTTGCAGATGTATTAAAAAAATTTCCTATAGTTCAACATTTTTTGTTTGGTAGTTTACTACCTTTCAAAGAATCTAATGAGATAATAGATACCAGAGATGGAGATAGTTTATAAATATCACGTCAAAATTAAAAATTATCTAAAAATAACAATGACCTGATCGGATGATCCCTTTTTTTGACGATCACACGTAAAAAAATAAAATGGGTTATCAAAAAGGAATTACAATTACAATACAATCAATTTTTTTATTTTATTTTATTATATTTTTTTTGAATTTTCGATAGAGCAATAAAACAACAATGAATCTTAATTAAGAAAATCCCTATTTTTTATTTTTTTTAAAAAAAAAAAAACTTAATTTAAAAATTTGTGGAGAATGAATAATGGATTTGTTTTAGATGATAATCAATTTGTTTGTTTACTAAAAAAAAAAAAATTCATTCGGAGATGTCCATAGAATTTTTATTTTTTGGTTGAACCGCAATGAATTTTCATTACCATATTTAACTTTCAATTATGTGTTGTCAGCGGTTTGGTAAGCAATTGTTTTTGAAAGTTTAATCAATCTATAAATATTTTTTTAATCTAAAAAAAAAGATTTATTAATACTGTTGTTCATTCATTGAACTTTCTCGTGTACCGATTCGGATGACTCGAATGGTTATCATGTGGAATTGGAATTTTCACACTTGTTTATTTACATCTGTAATTTAGGGGGTATAATCCCAGTGAGAATTATTTGAGGGATCCAACTATAACTTGCTGATTCCTTGATAATGTATTATGTAAATACACAAAGAGGGGAACAATCAAAGATTACTAAACTTAAATAGGGAAATAAGTAACTTGATCTGTGCGCATTTATTAGTTTAGAAAGAAAAGCGTGAAAATATTACCATCTAGATTTTTTAATTGAAATTCAAAGAATTGTAATTAGGAAAATGAGAAAAACAAGGAACAGTTTTATATTGAAGCAATTAAACCATGAATAGAAAACAAATCGATTCTTCCAAGGAGTATGATTGGCGAGGTATGGGTAAATTTTTTTTGGAGGGGTATTCATCCTCCTTAAATTTGATATGTTTTAAAACAACATGCGATGAAGAATTGGTCTATTATTCTTTTTTTTTTTTTTTTTAATAAAGACCAATTGAAGTAACTTTGATTCTTAAAATGGTTCGGCACTGACCGTACGGGGGGTTTTTTTTTTGATTAAAAAAAAAAAGAGTTGCAAAAAATATTATTAGATAATACTATTAGTTAATGTTAATGGGGTGGAGGTAAAGGAAAAAGGGTACTTCAAGATCTTCCAATCAGCCAATCAACCAATATTATTAAATATGTGAACTATAATTTCTCACACCAACCTACTAAATATACATTGATTGATGGAGTCCAATTAAAGTTTTTTAAAATTGTGGGGGAATTTCTTCAATGAGCCGTGTAACACAGCAATTTCCGAAAAAAATCCCAACCTTACTTTATCTATATTAATTTGGTTAGTTTATATTTTTTTAAAAAAAAAAGGTATTATATTTCCTAATTGTCACTAACCCCAAAAACTTATATGAAAAAATGGGCTGTGTAAATCTTCATATACACGAAATGATTACAATTACATGAAGAAAAAATACGCCAGTAGAATAATAAGGATGATCTTTTGTATCAATCATTTCCCAACCTTTTTTTCCCCCTTCTAGACTTTTGCTTTTTTATTTCATTAATTCAAAGAATATCCTTCTAGTAGAATAGGGGGTGAAACAGCGATCGGATCTTTTATAAATTACTCTTTATGATCACCACGTGATCAGCTAGCAGAATATTCTTTTTACCATCAATAGAGAATAAAATGGGACTCTGATGCTGTGTCACGTCGTCCCTTGATTATAAAATTTTGACAGGGCACAGTATATGCATATTCCTCTACATGGATAAACTTCATATTAGGCGTAACCAGTTCAACCATCATCAGATTTTCGAGAATTATCATTTCGGCGGAGAAATTTACATCCACGGTATTGTGCGAAGATTGTTAAAACGCATTGTGAATGAGCCCTCAAATCGCATCCCACCTGCAGGAAAAAAATGCTTTCAATCTCTTTACCATTTGGTATTGTTTGAAAAAGTGATACGATGATCACACGTTCCAACGAAAAGTGATGCTTTTTCGGCTAAATATATATATGTGTATATTATATATATATTTGTAACGTGGTTTCAAAAATGCCTTTGTTCTTTTGCCATTCGGGGGACGCGCGTATACTGATTTGGTTATACGTTGACATTTTTTAAATGTGATTATTACGCAATTCGCATGTTAGCTAATTCAACTTTATGTGCTATCAAATATCTAGTGATTGTGATTTTACCAAATTTCAGAACATAACTTGGGTCATAACTTGGCAAAAAAAAAAAAAAAAAAAAAAGGCGAAACATTCGCGTATCGTGAATACATTAAGGATCTTTTGATTCGTTTGAAATTTGTGTTCGCATACAAATTCTCATAAACAAATTTTTATGCGTGCAACCGAAATCATGAAAACCTTTTAAGAAACCGTTGTTTCTATTCCTGAATTGTCATACAAGAAGGCATTTTGAATTGGTCAATTTATTGGTGTTTTTTAATTACAAATCAAAAAAAATACCTAATACAAAGAAAGGAATGTTTGAGAAAATCATTCAAAATGAATGAACAAAAGAAGCAGGCATAAACCTGTTATACCTGTTATCATGTATTTCATTTCATTTGTTTGTATCAATATAAGACTTGAATATATATATAAAAAGTTACCATTGATTTATTTAGTCGGATTTACTTTATTTTAAAATTTCACGTTTTTTTTTTTCCTAAATCATTAAATCATGTAATAGATTAATTTTAAGGATTCAGAAAAAAGCGCGTTTTTATATGACAGAATAAACTATTCCAAAATCATTTTCCCCGAATTCTGACGTGATTCCTCATCCGTGCCACCTTTTATTTTGTTTAGATCTAATAAAGTAATAAATTTGAAGTTTTTGACTCGTTCATTCAAGATCATTTTTTTTCCAATTAAGTGATAACAGATCAACAAATCCAGAACACGTTTTCTAGCCGATTGTTTATTTTTCCCTTTTTTTTTAATTTCCCTCATTTTTCATAAATACTTTAATACATTGCATTTAATTTGATTTTTCCGAAAATTAACAAGTTTGAAATCAAGGAAATTCAAAAAAAAAAAAAAAAAAAAAAAAGGTAAGTAAAAAAGGAAGGAGACTTCCGTCAAAAGATGGATATGAGTTCAGGTGACACAAATGTAGACCAATGATCACTTATAAATCCCATTGTATATCTTGTACCACCTGACCTTTATTAACTGTAAAGAATTTATCACCTCATTTTTTCCTTTCTTTGGAATTCACCATTCATACGGTCGAATTCCATACATTTTTGGACTTTTGATCTTATAAGCCGCAAAAGTTGACAACAAATTTTCGCCCTTCGAATTAGCCTTTCACAAACAAAAAATCTTTTAGTAGCATTGTAGTCATGAGAGCAACCTCTGATTTTTATTTCATAAACCGATTATGTAAAGGAGAATACCTTTTTCATGAAGAATTCAAAATCGTATGTTCAATAACATTCGTGTGTCACATCGGAAATATAAAAATGAATTAGCATTTGTAATAAACGGTAATTATCATGTTGACTATTAATTTCTGGTTAAGTCCAAGATTTACAATATGTTTTATATTATTGTATATAAAAATCTTTTTTTTTTTTTTTTTGACAGGAAGTAGGATTTATAAATAAATAGACTACTTTCTATAATATATATAGATATAGTTATATTGTATCACACAAAAAAAAATCATTTATATTGTCTTTTTAATGTAGATTACTGTATATTTTTTTTTCCCTTTTTTTTGATTTATCCTTTTGTTAATCATGATTTGTTTTATTTATTTTATTTTATTTTATTAGTCCATTCTTGTGG
>CAMKVN010001347.1:0-19102 GCA_946474995.1 Funneliformis geosporum | reverse complement strand
ATAATTTATCTATTTTTAGTAATAATTTGTGCACATTTTATGTTATGTAATATGTGCACACAAAAAATTAATGTGCATATGTGCACATTATGCACATAGATTTTATACACTAATAGCAAGATTTTTCTATATTTAAAAATCTGTATTATACTAAAAATCTGTTATATTGTAAAATTTATTATATCAAAATTAGCTATAAAAATAGTTAACTGTATGCAAAATTTTCAACTTTAAATTTATATTTTTTATAAATTAATAATTTTTAAATATATAAATAAATGTTTTAAATATAAATTTATATATTTTATACTTAAATATTTTTTTATAATTATTTATATATCAATTAAACTATTTTATTATAATATAAATTGTTTTTAAAATCAGATTCTGATTACATTTAAAAATGCAATTAACATCTCAATTTTGATTAAAAGTTCTCAAACCTTGATTTTCTTAGATCACAACCTTATATAGTTATAAATTTATTAATAAATTATATAAATTATAATAATAAAAATATTCCTTATGATAAATGTATATTATATTAAAATTATTTGGTTATAAATAATTTTATTAATTATGATTTGTAAAAATCATTATTAATTTATTTTTTAAAATTATATTATTGTTATATGATTATTATAATATAAATATTAATGTTTTATTTAATTAAAATTAATATATTTATTATTATTTAAATAATTATATAAAATTATATAATAACTATAAAAAAAATATTAATTACAAAATATAAATTTTTTTTTTTTTTTACAATAATTTGTTTTTAATTTTTTTAAAAATATTTATTAATTCAAAATTTAAAGATATAAATAAATAAACTAAATGTCCATAAAAAAAAAAAAAAAGAAAAAAACTTTTATTATTCTCAAACACTAATTTCATTGACGATATTCGGAGATAAAACCATTTCAATATCTTTCCAAGCATCGTCATATCTGGCACGATCACGATTAATAGAACTTCGTTCGCATAAGGCCATTATATTATCAGGATCTCTATTTAAAGCGGTATTTAAATCTGTCAAAGCTTCGTTATTTTTACGTAAAGAGCGGTAAATACTACCTCTATAACAATAAGCTTCAGTCTGTAATTCAAAATATTGATCCGTTCCGCCATTTTCAGATTTAAATTTTAATGCTTTGTTCAGGTCCTGTAAACTTTCTTTATATCTCTTCATAGATTTATAAATGGCTCCTCTCATAACAAATAAACCACATTTGTCACCTTGTTTTCCCATAGCAGCATCAAGTTCATTGAGTGCGACATCATAATTTTTTTGTTCTTGAAGGATTTTGGCGCGATAACAAATAAATGCGAGATTATCAGGTGCCTGCACAAGAGATTCATCAAATATTTCTAATGCCTCGTCATACCTACATAATTTGAATAATAACCTTCCACAATTTTCTAATACTTTTAAATATTCTGGTTCTGCTTTGTCATTCGAAAATCTCTTGATCTGTAACCAATCATCAAGAGCTTCATGAAATCGTTGAGATTTTTCCAATAAATTTGCTCTTCTTTTCAATGATTTTACGTCTTTTGCATTAATATGAAGGACTCTATTCGTATCCGCTAAAGCATTCTTGTAATCATTAAGTTGCATATATATTAAAGAACGTAGTTCAAATGATTTTGGATTCTCATCAAATTCCAAAGATTTATTCATATCTTCTAACGCATCCTTATATTTGTGAGAGTTGAAATAACTTTCGCCACGATCATAAAATATACTTCCACTAGTGGGTTTCATCTGTAAGGCTTTATTGAAACTCTTAATAGCCAGATCATATTTCTTCAATTTTGATAAATTTTTTCCTTGATATCTCAAAGCTGATGAATGTTCCTCAGATTTTAAAGAATTATTTAAATCTCTTAACGCCATGTCATGTTCTTTTTTTAAAGTAAGGATCTTCCCTCTATTTCTTAATATTTGTGCATTTTTAGGATCAATTCCCAAAGCAGCGTTAAGATCAGTCAACGCTTCTGTAAAATTATTTTGGTCGCGGTATATTTTAGAACGATATAAAAGAGCAAGTGAGCATTTTGAATTTATTGTCAAGGCCTTATTTAAATCATTTAATGCTTCATCAAGACGATGTGTTGCACGATAAACTTTTCCCCTTTCAGAGAGTGCATTCACATTTTTTGGAGATATACTCAAGACACTATTTAATCCTTCCAATGCCTCCTTAAATTTAGACGATTGAGAATAGACTTGATTACGCATATCACATATCTTTAATTGATCACTATGATCAGGATTAAACGATAATGCCTGATTTAAATCATTTAACGCCTCATCGTATTGTCTTAATATCTTGTGTATCTCGGCCCTTCTAACATATATTGAATATTTTTGTTTTTGTTTTAATGCCGCATTAAAATCAGACAATGCTTCTTTATATCTACATAAACCACGATAAATCTTTCCGCGAGTTCGTAAAATATTAAAATCCAACTCAACTCCCATTAAAAGTAACATTTCAATATTTTTCAAACCTTCCTGATATTTATTTTGTAATCTAAATATTTTCGATCTTTTCAATAAAAGTCTTGGATTATTATCATCCAATTCTAATGCTTTATTAAAATCTTTCATTGCCTCACTATACTTTAACAGTTTCCCCAATGAAGTTCCTCTCATTTCAATAAAATCAACGTTATTAGGTTCAATAAATAATGCTTTATCCATATCCGTTACAACTTCAGAATATTTTTTTTGTCTAAAATAAATGTCTCCTCTCTTATGTAGAGCCCAAATATTTCTCTCATCCAATTTCAACATGTCATTTAAATTACATATCGCTTTTTCAAAACTTTCTAAACTTTCTTCATCAATATTAATTTGTGCACAAATTTTCAAAGAGTCCAACGCTCTTGGATCATTACTATCTTTTATCAATGCCATGCTTAAATCTTTTCTCGCTGCTCCCAATTCATTCATTTCTTTGAAAATTAATCCTCTTAAATAAAATGCTCTAGCTTTAGTTGGTTTTATTTCCGTTGCATAATTTAAATCATCAATGGCGTCCAAATAATTTTCTAACTGTTGATAAATTTCTGCTCTATCGCACCTCGTTTGATAATTGTCCGGATAAGTTAGGATCAATTCATTAAGCAATCTAAGAGTCTCTTGATGATCCCCAAGTTTCATGGCTTTGGTGGCTTTACTGCGTAGTGGAGAAAATATTATGGGAAGTTTCATGATGGATGATTTAAGTCTTTGAGGAGGAAGGGGGTACGATGATTGACGACGTTCGGTATACATTGATGGTTGTTGTGAAGTATTATTTATGCTTTGTGGGGGATCAGTATATTGTTTTTGATGTGTGAAATAGGTAGTAGCTCCTTGGTCATTATCTTTTGAAGGAATAGTAGGTGTTGAAGAAGCACTTGTTTGTGGTTTTTTAAATTTCACGAAACTCATTGTTAAGTCTAAATAAAATGTTTAATTAGAGAATTATAATGTTGATTATTTTATTTACAAAAAAAAAAAAAAAATATTTATGTAGGATTCCCGTAGTAAAATAAAACTTATCAAAATAAAAAATCTTGTAGAATTTCGAAATCGAAAAAAATTTAAATAATTTGTGAAATGAGGAAAAAAAAACAATGTCAAATTTATATCAGTTGATGACTGCATTAATCGTCACATCTTCACAAATGAAATTTGATATGCATCGGCGTGAAATATATCTACCAATTTTAAAGTACCAAATGATTTCCGCTTTAAGTAACTGACTAGATATTTGCAGCAGATCAAGTTTCTAAAAGATTCAAAGCTCTAAATTGTTTGCTGCATTTATAATTGTCAGTTAACAATGACCTGTTGCAGGTACATGACCGAAGAGATAATCCTTTGACCTGGATTGGAATTATTCAGCAATAAAAAAAGTTATGGGCAATGAAAAAATCGGTTAACCCAAAACATCTTTAATTTATCTATTTATAATAGTAAAATATTTTTCCTACATTCTTAAATATAAATAAATACTAATCCACATAAAAAATCCACATCTGGACATTTCTGTTTTATATCTTGGTCAAATTAGTAATTTGAAAGTAAAAGAAAAATACTGGACGTGAATCATGTCTTAAAATTATCTTTTTTTTTTATATTTTCCATATACTGTATATAATTTTCAATCTCTGATTCTTGGCCGACGCTAAAAATAGTTAACTATGAAAAGATCCCTAACCTTGGCCGAAACTAAAGAATTTTTTTTTTCATAGCTCTAAAATGTGACTTTCCTTGTCGCGTTCTTTTTTTTTTATATAAAGAGAAAAAAAAAATAAAATTATCCGTGTTTGGTAGAATAGGAAATCCGGGAAAACGAAAAACTTGTATAATATATGATGTGTGTAAATATAGTAATTCCTTTATTGTGCTAAAAATGTTATTGAAAGAATGATTCATGAAACTTTTCAATCATACAATATTCCATTTTTGACATAACTTGGCGTAGTACACGGAGTTTTAAAAGAATAACTTCATACGTTTAAATCATAATAATAATTTTTTTTTGTATTTTGTGTTCCAATTGTTAAAAAGATTGTACAACTCTAACACCAATTATAAACGTCGTTTGATACTCTAATCCTTTAAAAAACTAATTTTATTTTATTTTTATTTTTATTTTTCGCTCTCAAACAATAAGTCTAAATATAAATACGCACTGCCATTCTATTTTATTTATGCATATAAAGAAACAAGTTGTCATTATTCAACGACGATACGACAAATTTAAGTTGCAAAACTAGTGAGAATTTACTGCTAAAGATTGGGAGAAATCATTAGATACAGAAATATCCGAATCTGATAAATATATTTCTCTTTACCGGAGGTTTTCCAGATGAAAAATCATATCATATTTACTTTATGGTATTTGATTTACAAAGGATTTCATTGTATACACACACAATTTATTCTTCACTTGAGTCGTAATAAAATTATTGTTTATCCCTTACCAAGTCATTAAACAACCGGATTCATCATACTTTGTATATTTAATTGATATCCCTAAATTTAATCAAAATTGGTTAACCTATTCTAACTGAATTATTCAGTTATTCTTATTTAACTCACTTGTGCTCCATTTCAAAAATTTGTAATATTCAAAAATTGGTTTTTAGAGCTAATATTATGTTAACCATTACCAGTGACACATTCACAGCAATAAGGAAAGCAAATCAAGTCGCCTCTCTAAACATCATTTGGTTCATTTGGAATTATTTTTGATATTTAATGATGATGAATTTTGGGAGGTCATCATGGATTCCGTCATTGAATTTCAATAAAGTTCTTTAAACGTTTTGATCTTTAATAATGTTACTATAATATTTTTTTCACCTAGAACCTCTACAAACTTTAAAAGGATTGAGATTTGATAAATGTATTTATTTCAAATTCAAGTTCCCTTGCTAATCAATCCAAGGAAAAAGGAACATCATAATTGGAAAGAACTATGTTCCCCCAAACTTAGATATCTTGAAATAGATTTACTGATGAAACTAAGATTGATTCAAAGGAGTTAACTTCTTTTTTTAAAGAATTTAATAGTAAACATTTTGCAAGCGGTATATTTATTGGTATTCCCTTGTTATATTTTAATTTCAAATTCGAAAATAAAAACTTGGTCATTTGACGAATGCGTTGTCATTGTGTCACACGCCAGCAAACCCATTGCTTGTTGCGAAAATTGGATGTTAGTTATTTAATTACGTGAATTCTCGCAAGATACTTAAGATTGGAGTCAATGGAATCATTCGAAATCAGCTCACAACATTTAGGATTAAATTATGAATTCGTTGGTTGTAGATAACAAACTCATCAGACAATTCCATCAAAATGCAATAAGTATTCCGGCTAATATTTGTACACATAATTAACCTTTATTAATTTTTTTTAATGAGAGTCGCGACTCGGTCAGCAGCAGAGTACTCCAGAAATTGCCGCGACTGGTAAATTCGAATTTTAAATATTCTTTTCTGGTTTTCAAAACTCCATCAAAATTTATATAAAAATGTTATAAGTTAAAATGTTCAAAGGTTCTTCCACACGTGTGTGATATCCAATCAAAAATTGATTGATCAGAAGTTTTTTTATAAATATATTCTTCTAATAAAAAAGTGTATATATATTTGGTCCATCATAAATTGAAAATCTGTTATTTAGAATCATAACTTATATAGATTAAATGATTCCAAATGCAATCGTGAATGATACTTTGATGGATAAGCATGAAACAAGATTTAAACCAAAAATCATTTGTAGTGTGATGATTATTAACAAGGTTTAATTAAATACTATAGACCACATCACTTACTAACTATTTGAGGATGTTTTCAAAAAAAATTTTTTTTAATTGCCATTTAAACATTACCATGGTTCTGATTTGCGCCTTTATTTAGTTAAAAAACGGTTATTGAATGAGGATGTATCCCAAATCATGGTGGGTGGGGAAAAAGAAATCTCATATTTAGTTTATTTTATTTGTATTGTAACATGCAACATTTACAACATTCATTTCTGCGTCAAAAAAAGGTTTCTTCTAAAAAAAAGTATATTTTTTTTTATTCGAAAGAATTCCAAAAGAATATTTACGATGTTAATTGAATTTGATATATATAAATTATACTAATCTTCTTTTTTTCTTATTAGAAGATCTAAATCTTTTATATTCTGGTGCTTCCTCGTTAACATGAAAATGAATATTAAGTAAATGACGATATACTTCTCTTTTTTCTTTAATTCTTCCCCAATCATCAAATTTTATATGTTTAGGCCATCCAGTTACTGAATATTTTGTTTGGTTTTCCCAATCTTTATAAGGGATATTTGTAATTTTTCCAGTATCTGAATCTAAAATAATTTATTTATAAGTTAAAAAAAGTTTCAATTTTTTTTTTGTAATTGGGAGAAGAGAATACTTACAGAACCTTGCTCTCAAAAATTTTCTCACAGCAGATTTTAATCGGTTATCAAGTTGAACAGTCATATAATCTTGGCCAAGTAATTCATATAAAGGATCTTGTTTAATTAAATCTCGTTCATCATCACAAACAGTCTTATCATCATCAGATTCGTAATCAGTTTCAATTGCTTCTTCATTTATTCCTCCAAAATTCGTACAATTACTTTCGGTCAAAGAAGTAGATAACTCACTTTCAGTTTCTTCACTAATATCCGTTTTTGCGTTTTCATTTGTAGATGACAATTGATAATTCGATGATAATGTTTGATCTATTAGAGACTCGAATCGATCATTTCTTAAATCTGCTTGTTCGGTTTCATTTTCTAATTTTAATAAATAAAATAAAAATAAAAACAAAACAAAATTTTATTCCTAAAATAAAAAAGTTAAAACATTTAAATAATATCTACATATATATATAAACGTACGCAAATTCCTTGTAGATTCGCCATAATTATACAATTTTTTACTGATTTGTAAAACTTCTTCAGGCTGTTCAATACAAAAATCATCTGCAAGGAGGCTTCCAAACCCAAAGGAAGTTTCTGGCAACTCTTTTGGTTCAATAGTGATGACCAAGAAATCAAAACCACATTCTTGATTTAATCGACAACACTAAATCAACAACGAATTGTAAAAAGATTATAATATTTATATAAATGTTTGTTTTTACATATATATACCTGATGCTTTAATTCTCTTAAACCATCTTTTAAAGTATTTAAACGTTCTTCTGGGTTACTGATAAATTTAACTTCAGAATAACGATGTTCAAGGTTATGTTGATTGGCAATTATTTGATATGCTAACTTTTGTTCCGAATCTAAAGAGTCCCAGATCACTTGATAATCTTTATCTATCATCAAGAAAAAAAAAAATTCGAATTACATATAAAAAATGCTCCGTGATAAATTTTTTTTTTTTAAAAAAAATCATATTCATAATAACCTTTTCCTTGTGATTTTCTATTTTGAACCTCAACAAACATGTTGTACGCGGTAAGATTTTCCTTCTTTTTAACCACTGGTCTCTTCTCATTCATCATATTCTATCAGTATAAATCATTTATGTATACGTACATAGAAAGGAAAAAATAAGAAAATTTAGCATAATAGATGTATAAAAAGAATTTAAGTCAAAAATGATCTACCCGAATAATGTGTTCTTCAATTCCCGAATCTTTAGAAAGTTGGTTGATAACAGTATTTTGTCGATTAAGTTCGACACGAATAGCATTATTTAAATCTTGGGTATTCATGATGGTTTTATTATCATTAGAATCCATTCTATTTTAAAAAATAAAAAAAATTAAAAGAGGAGATCGATTTATAAATAAATAGACAAGTCACAAAATAAAAATCATAATCATGGACCATATATTTTTTAATAATTTCTTTTTGTATTCCCACGAATTTATAAAAAAACAAAAAACTTTCAAATGACCTTTTATGTGACACGGTAATCCTTTCGGCTGAGGTTAGTCGAATTTAGGCAGATCGACATTAATTTACTTCGCCACCCAATGTAAATTCGATGAGTTTACTCTTCATATTCTTTAACTAATTTTTTATTTTTTAAATTTTTTTTTTCTTTGTTTCATTATTCAATTAAGAAAAATGATTTGATGATCGTGTTATACTAGATAAGATATAAAAAAAAAAAAAATTTCCTAAAATTATTTGGCAATGAAATTTCTATGCCAGGCTAGCCTTTTTATATAATGACTATGAAAAATTGAAAATTCAATTTTTCTACGAATGAGATGAAAGTTTGTTGAGTCATGTGTTAGCATTTATACTTACGATTGACGTTAACCTACAAGTTTTCTTTTTGGATCAAATGTTAATTGAAATATTTTTCCCTTGCGCGGCAATGTTGCTTTTTATGGTACTATTTCTTAATAAAAAATCATCGAATTTGTAAATTACCAATTAAATAGTTTTCATATGAATGAAAGATTATCACCAATCACAAGATTTTATTTTTCTTTGTGGAGGTATCATGTTCAAATGCGGATCATACGTACTTGCAGATCCGTAATATAAATAATGGTACGTTTCATTACCTTCCTTTCCGTCTCAACGCTTTTAACTGTCTAGTAATGACTTCCTTGACGGCAGATTGTCTTTTAGAAGTGTTAGAAAATTTGAAAAATGAAAATTCAACATTACATTCGTGTTTATTGGTTAACAGATTATGGTGCCAACAAACAATTCCTATATTATGGCATCACCCGTTTGATTACGAAATATCCAAAAGGAGGTGCATAACTATTATTCAGACGTACATAGCATGTCTAAAAAAGCAAGAAATTCAAGAAAAATTTACTCAACTCTCTTCTTTTGAATTGAATAAACCATTATTTGATTACCCAAGATATTTACAACATTTGCAAATTTCCAATATCAGAAAAGCCATCAACCGATGGATTTTATTTAATGCATTTAACGATAAATTTGATATTCTTTTTCAACTTTTAATTAATTTATTTTTCAATCGTACAAAAGGTTTTAGGGAATTAAGTGTTTATCTCGACCATGATAGCGATTGGTTGAAAATGCCTCATTTGTTACAAAACAATCTTTCATTGTCAAATTTACAAAAGTTTAATTTCATTTATGAAAATAAGAAAGATGTGGAAGTTTGTCTCGGAACGCAACCATCAGCATTATTTGAATTGTTACAAAAATACGCAAAGAATATACGTAATTTAAAATTTTCTATTACTTTTCATAATAAGCAAAGGTGTTTACAATCACAATTAGCCCTTTTAATTTCATTATTAATTGAATCACAACAAGGGATTGAAATCTTGGAGTTGAATGATTTTTGGAATATCAAAAAACCTTCGCAGATCTTTAAAGCGATTGATTCACAATTCCTTTCTTTGAGGTATCTACATGTAGAAGGATTAAAGAATTTCGATCCTTTACTAACCATTTTGGTTCATTGCAATAACTTGGAAACTTTAAATTTAAAAAATTTTGGTCAAACCATGTTAATTGAAAATTTTGACAAGGTTAAATTCTCGAATTTAAATATTAAGCATTTATATAGTTGGGATATACCTTCCTATCTTGATGCCGATGATATGGGGTTATTACTCAAGATGATAAATAAATCATTACGGACACTTGCTCTCGATAGAGTTGATGATGGTTTGATAGAAATCATTGAAAATTTTTGTCCAAATATTCAGAGTTTATCTTTGGCGATGTTTAATGCTTCTTTCCCTAAACTTTTACCTTCCTTAATTTACAATTTACCCCTTAATCACCTATATCTTGACATCTTTGGTTATAACTTTGCTGAAATTTTAACCGAGTTAACCAATTCAATACCTTCATCCGTTACATCCCTTTATATCAATTTCACTCTTGATTCAGAACAATTTAATTATTTCTTAAATGAAATGAATGCAAGGCCAAATACTTTGGGAATAATTGATAGATTTATGATTCAGAAGGAATATTTGAAAATTATTGAAATTGTTGTAGAGTACGCCAAGAATCATGACAATTTAAAAGTATTACATTGGTTTGGGAATCTTGATGACAATATAAAGGCCATAGCTGAAACAATAGATACCATGACCATAATATGCTCTTCAGAGTGTGACTTTCTTGGTAAGTTTTTTTTAGCAAATATTTTTTTTTAAAAATTGGAATTATGTTTGTTTTTTTTTTATACATTTAATAACTAACCTTGGAATCTGATTTACAGACAGCCAAACTCATTTATAATTTTACAATTGAATCAAATCAATTAATTTAATTAATTTACAATTAGGTGTTGTGAATTTTTTTTAAGAAAAAAAGAAAAGGCGGCGTTTCGTATAAGTCGTCACCTGATCATTTGTATAATTCCGTTATTCGTTAAATTATTCCTATGTCAACAAAAATCTTTGGAGATTTTAATTATATTTAACGCAAGGATCTCGACAATAATTTATAAAAAATATTAAAGATTTTTCACAAGCATATTATATTTGACCATTAAAAGATATTGTAAAATTGGTTGATACAATCACATTATATATATTATGAAATTTTGTTATCGAATTGTCTAGAATTCAAGGATCAAAGGTTATTACGATTAACATGATGAACTTGAATTATATTTAATGCCATAACACAAATTTTAAAATCATTACAAATATTATTTAATGTTGGGTAATGAACTTGCCTATGTAATTGTGAATTCTCTTGTTGAAATAATATTATATTAATTCAACTGACTTTCAAAATTTATAAATTTTTTTTTTTTAAAAAAAAAAGAATTGAAAATTGAACTACAATTTCTGGTGACTATGAATTTTATTTCTACCAATGTTTAATTTGCAAGTAAATTATTATTGAGGGAGTAACTTCAAATGTCATTTCCGGTTCAACCTTAAAGAATTCATTTTGAAAGGTATAAATCTTACATTGCATTAAGGAATGTCGAAATGAATATTAAGTAAAATTTTCATGATGATGATGATTTCGAAAGATTATATTCATTAGTAGTGAATATAATTTGTATTATTGAGAAATTTTGCCTAATTTATTTATTTATTTATTTTTTTGATGATTAAAAATTTATTTTACAGTTAGCTGTAATTATTTGAAGATGGGATAATATAATAAAAGCGAGCGCGCAAGAATACGTCATACATGGCAGTTTCGTCAGTTGATCATGTGATTCAATGACGAATATCTTTCTTGATCGACCTTTTTTTTATAGTCGCACTACATCTGATTTCCTGTCGTACATTTTTTTATCAAAAAAATTTCTCACTTCCTTCAGAAATTTTTATATATCATGGTTTTACCACTTAATTTCAACACTGATATAATTCGACAAATAATCTTGTCGTTAAGAGATGACAAGACATCACTTTTTAGTTGTTTGTTGATAAACCAAACATGGTGTTCACAAACAATTGACATTCTTTGGAGGCAACCATTCCGACTTCTTTATTCTTGCGCTGCTCAAGAGGAGGATGAAAACACTTGTAATTGTTCCTATTTAAAGCATCAACGTCAGGCGATAAACTTAATTGATACGTACATTTTAAGCATCTTTCGGGAGAATGAACAGAGATTGATTGCTGGTTCTTTTATTCAACGAGGACAACTTCCAAAATTAAAGTTTGATTACGCTGATTATTTACGAAACATCGACATCCATGAGATGGATTTAGCCATAATTGAATTTTATTTTTTAAATAGATTAACTTTCACTCTTCAGGAAAACAACAAAGATTCACAGGTAACGCAAACTACAACGGATGATTCCGCGCCCCCACCGATAAATTATGGGGAGTCCATAAAATATCTGGCGAAATCATATGGACCAACCTTATTGAAGAAATTACAAAATACCAATTCCGAGTATCAAATAATATCAGAGGTTCTATTAAAATTCTTCATGAGGAAGTGTAGAAATTTACAACGAATTTCATTAGATATAAATCAAATATTTAAGAAAACCATATTCAACCGGTGTAACGAAATTCAACGTTATCCTACCGCCTTATTATACATGGGTAACGGTAGGGAGGATCTGGAACCTAAGTCGATCGAGATCTACTTTTTCATCCCTAAACAACCCAACGCGCGAGATTGCTTATCACATATCCGAGAATTAATTTGTACGACGAAAAGTTGTAAAGCGGATTTCTTTCTAACCATATCGAAATATGTTCATAAACTTGATAAGTTGGAAATAGATATTGATTTTTCATATAACGTTAAATATTATGGTGTAGCAAGGGATTATTTTAGCTTAAAGAGAGAAGTAGCAAGTTTAATCAAATTAATTCATAACCAACAAAATTTATCTCATCTCATTTTACATCATTGTCCTATAGACTTTCATTTAATAATGGAGGAGTTACGAGAATTTCAGGCTGAACGTTTAAAGGTATTAAATTTGATTGGAATGAAATTTAACGATATGAAGGTTCTCTTTCACGTGACGAGCATTTTATCACTTCAAAAACTTCAATTACATAATTGTACATTTCAAATCAATGAACTTTATGATGTCGATTATTTTAGGGAAAAATTATATTTACCTGAACTTAACAAGATTGATCTGAATAATTCTTATATCCCTCATCAATTCTTGCAATGTTTGTTACAAATTTGTTCTTCCAACTTGGAATATCTGGACATCGGGAAAACCTCATTCACGAACCCAATTTTTAATCCGATCGAATTCACATCTACCAATTTCTCCAAAATCAAATATTTCAAGTGTGATCTCCAACCCTTTGAAAATAATTACCTAAGAACTTTATTATCAAATACTATCGATAATATTCAATCCATTATTTTGGACAATTCTAATGTTTCATTTGAAACAAACAACATCGGGTTGTGTTTATATCAATTATCGGGAATGGAATTTGTCAAATTAAAATATTTTGGCATTAGAGGAAATTTCATATTTTCCGAATTTACTTTGTCCAATTTTTTGGTGAACAAATTAAGAAAATTTAGGGGATTGAAATTACACACGTTAGAATTTATCAATAACAATTGGTTTACCGATGAATATTTGAAACAAATTCTTAAATGCTTGGAGGATGATGATGGGTTTACATGCAACAGATTGATCATCCATACAAGTAATTTAATTAATCCCAAATTAATAGCAAAAACAAGAGAGAAGATTAGAGCGGTTCTATATGTGAAACTTTAAAGCTTGATGTTCTTTTTATAAATTTTTCTTTTAATAAAAAAAAAAAAAATATCTAATAAATGAATGTATTTTGTGTCATTCTATGTATAAATTATTAGACTATGATGGTGAATTAATATTAATTATTATTTTTGAACGAAAATCAATGTATAGATAAATCTAATATACTATATATACAAGGATATTTTTTCATATTTTTTTTACTCCAACTCTCCCATTCTCCTCGATACATTTTTATTCATACACGAAACAATGATTTTTCCACTCTACATTTTCCACAACTTCACGCGTCCACGAAACAAAATTTTTAACACCCTCCACTTTTCACATCTAGGCAAGTATATAATATTCTTTAATTATTCTGTTAAAAGTTTTTTTAAATTGTTATCAGATCCGGATTATGATCATTCCTTATAGCAATATGAATAAATTATGTGCATACCACGAGTAGGAGTTCTTGTTACATACAGAATACTCATGCTTGTGTTCTCACTACTTACGCATTAGTTCTCAATACTACAACTACGAGTTCTACTATTTGCACATTAATTATAATTCGTCTGAAATTTTTACTTGCTGACGATCTTCTACTTATTTTATTTATTTTATAGGTTTATCATGGCATGGAACAACATATAACTAATTATATGAAATCGATCTTGGAGTGCCATAAACTTCCTAGAATATTTATCCGATAACAACATCGAATATACAAACTATAAAGTCGAAGAATTTATTGATATTTTTCAAGAACAGTTAGAATTGAAATCTCAGGATCCTAACATCTTCGAATATGCAAGAGATAATAAGGCTGTAAAACTTTCACAAAGTTTGGATAAAGCAGAAATCAAAATTATTTTAAGTGATAGTTTTATTAAATATTAGTGCATTAAAAGCAAACATATATAACGAACCCTAACTATACTAACCACTATCCAATGCCAATCTGAAGATCAACAAGAACCAGACAGGAACTTCTTGAAAATGATATACTGTTTGTATTATCTATTTTCTGTTATGAACGATCTGCATTTAATTTTATATATTACAGTTATACAATCGCTATTATTCACATCGCAAAACAATTGGAATCGATAATAGCAAACTACTTATACCGTAAGCGTTCTGTATAGTATCCGGGTACTAAATATTGTGATCAATTATTATATTTTACCCCGCAATATTTAGTAGTATGTAAATAAATACCCGGGTACTATACAGAACGCTTTACGGTAGTTTTCTTGATAATGATCATGATAATACGTGTGGGAAAATAATAAGAAAATCGTAGCCCCCAGTGTTTGAAATAAAAATTCTTATAATAAAAGTTGTATGTATTTTATTATTTACTTTTTTTTAGTTAATATATATATATATTTTGAGCATTGAAATTTTAATATGAAAATAATCGCATTCGATAACTTACAATAAAATTATCGATCTTTATCAATCTGCAAGTATGCAAATCTTTTTTATACAACCCACGTGAAATCATCTGATGGCCCCTCTAAACATAACCTACTATACTAAAATAAGTATATGGATACTAAGTGTTCTATACATATGATATATGAATAATCGAATCTGTATCGGAGTTACATTCAGCGGATTTCCTTTCCGAGTGAAGTTTAATAAATACTTTTTGTCAATAACTTCTACATCTTTTAAATTCAAACCTGTTAACACATCTCAGCGAAGATACAATCGGTCAATTATAGTTACCACGACTTGACGAAAGAACAGAAGCATTTGTTAATAAATTATTCGTAAGCGTAAAGTTAAAAAAAAGGTATCAAAAAAATAAACTATGTGGAAAATCTATCAACAAAATACTTGTATTAGCTATTGTCATTTCTGCAATTCAAAGCACTTTCATGAAAATTTTGAAGGTGAACTTAGCGGAAATAATTATATATTGATTCACGAATTTCAATTTCAAGCAACTTCTGGTGTAAGAATTTTAGAGTGGATTGAATATGACAGGTTTTACGATGTTGAACGTTTAGGGTTTGGAATCGTTCATAAGGCCGAATGGAAAGATGGTTTTATTACTTCGTGGATTCGAAACTCGCAAGGTGGGTGGGGTAGATATACGGATAAGAAGGAAATCAATGTCAACAAAAATATAAATAGATGGTTTTAAAAATTCACAAAACCTTTGTTCGGAATTGTTCCACGAGGTAAGGCACTCCTTATTACTAATTTAATATTCATCATCTAATTAGATTAATTTACATCGATTGATGAACGATTCAATATAAATCATCAAGTTATTCGGTATTAGCAGAGATCAAGCTACAAAAAAAGTTTAATTGTAATGAACCATGCGAAACGCAGTAATCTACGAAATTACTTGGATAAAATTACTATGATATCAATTGGGGTTGAAAAGTTAAAACTTGTCGTACGAAATTGCGCGAGGATTAAGATATATTCATGGGAGAGGAATGATTCATCGTAATCTTCACTCGGGTAAGATAGTTAGAGAACGAAAGGTTATCTACATTACTGATTTAGGATTTAGTAAACCCGCCAATTTTGGATCAGGTAAAGAAGGTTTGGAGTATTACCTTATGAGGCTCCGAAAATTTACAAGGAAATGATCACGCACAAGAATCCAATATTATTTATTTGGAATTCTAGCTTATGAAATATTAACCGATCATCAAAGTTCCTAGTTTACTCGCAAGTTTAATTAATCAATGTTGGAATTCTTTAGCAAATCGTCCAACAGCAAACAGTTGCACGAGATTATGTAATCGTGATTCGGTAATATTTAAACATAGAAACAATTTTTTATGAAATACAAATCTACAAGAAACCGCTTCATTTCATTTATTAGTTATTCTAATAATCTTGAGCCAGAAATAGCAAAAATTTTAAAGTTAACGTGATTCAAGCTTTAATAAATTTTTTACGAATTCATGAAAATCATTAGAATTTAATATATCAGATATTAGGTAAAAAAATTTTTTTTTAGTATAACGTTTTCGATAAATTAGGTTTTCATTTTCATTTTTTATTATTATCAAGTCAGATGATGATGATCATATTCCCTTTTTGTCATGAATTAGATATTAAAAAAAACAATTCCGAATGAAATGTTTTGATATGGTAAGTTGGAATGCGATGCTTCTCAGAATGCTGAATGCAGGAATGAGATGACAGAGATGTTGGTGCTAGGTTTTTTGGGGTTAAGTCAAGATAATTATCTAAATTCATCTATTGAGTTTTGTGGTTTTTATTGGGTTGTTCTCTTCGTGGGGCAGGGAATCTAGTTCTGAAACAATTGACCGGTTTTGAAGGAACTAACGATAACAAACATATTGTTGGCACCGATGCAATACCAATTATAATCAACTAGACAATCTTACAGCGAATTAAATTAAGACAAATGTCCGTGCACGATTGAGTACAATACCCGGGTACTTATTAATTGCATAAATTTCGTGTTTGATACCTCCAATCTATGGGGAAGTCTATGCTATAAACTGTTTACGGTATATTTTCTGTGGCTGTGAAAGAATCATACCCGCATTCATCTCTTTAATCTTTCACAAAACAAATATATTTTGATGTACAAATTACCCAATCAATACAATTCGCGTAACATATACACAAAAAAAAAGTATGCAACCGGAGACTGAACGGAGTTTTTTGTTTTAAATATCTATACCAATTCCAGTATCGAAATGTTGATCAATATTTACAAAATTAAGATGGGTTTCGAAGTTTTTCTTGATTAGGTTAAATTAAAGTCAGAAAATTAAAAATAAAGGGGCAAAAATGCACATTTGAATTCTTCATAGAATCTTACGATATTATTTCGGGATGGTATCAATTAAAAATGTTGACCTTTTTTTCGAACGCTAGATCGTATTAGATGTCGGTCACTTTCATATGAATATTTCCAAAAATTTAGGTTAGCCGACGTTCTCCGTGCCCGGATGAATATCATTTTCTATGTAAATATTTAAATTTCTGCGGAATAATTACGATCCAAACAAACCGGATGACATGAAAAACGTAAATATTTACTTTAAATAAAAAACTTAACCTAAAAAAACTAATTTAAAAAATAATAATTTCCCCAAGCTCAAAAAAGATTTTCGAAAAAAAAATTTTTTTATTTTCCTCTTCTACTCCAAAATTAAAATGATGTTTTTAAAAAAATTTCCTTATTTTTGCCATCAAATGAAAAAGAAAGAATGTTTGAAAGAGAAAGAGAAATTAATCCAACCTATTTCGAACGTTAAACCTACCAGTTCAAATGTGTACGTTTTGCAAATGGCACTTTATGATTTCAAGTTAATGACAATGCACAAATTTCAAAAATATCAATACATATTTCACCACGCATGCATTACAAAAAAACCATGTGAACATTTCTTTGATGATAAAATGATTAAATCAAATTTATATTTGGAAATTTGTTCGGGCGTGAACATCTCTCAATCACAATTATTTTGTTTTATCAAGACTTCAAAAAATCCGAATTGCTTTCTAGTTAAAAATTATATTAATAATGAATTGAATTTGGGGGTGTATGCGCTTCGAGATATTTGTGAAAATGAAGAATTATCAATATGTGAAAAGATTGATGATAATTTATTAGAGATTACAAGTAGTGACTTTGGTTTATCATTTCCTAAAGTGGTAGACCCTATCAATACACGAAAGATCTATTTGGAAAAGTTGATGGAGAAGTTAAATGATAGTGATCTAGATATCTTTGAATTAAATTCCCTTGAGATTTCCTCTGAAGAAAGAAATTATTTAAATAATTTTACCAATTTAGATTCAATCACTCAATCACTCGAACACTCAATATTATCACATTTCTCATCAAATAATATCTCTCCTAAATTTTTATATTCTTTAACAAATACAAATAAGACAAATAAGATTACATTAGTATCGCTTACAAAAGCCACTTTAAAATTATTTAATTTTTCTGAAAAGTTTTATAATCACGTATATTTAATCATTTCCTTGGAACTTCCCACCATTACCTTTACACAAAAACTTTACATGTTATTAAACGCTTATCGTTTATTCTTACTTTGGATAAATTGTGAACATACGTTTACTTATGCTTCTCGTTTTGAGCAATTTATCATTTGTTATGTGATCTCCTTTAATTCTTTGTTGGAAAATTGGGTTTCAATTAATTATTGGGCCAAATTATTATTGAGTATTGGCGTGTTGACGGATCAAAATGACGAGGGTCAAAAGATATGCGAAGAAGAGGTCATTGAGAGATTTAAATTCTTACAACTGAGATGTTTGGATTGTGTGGAATTCAAGTCTGTGATCACTTTAAGTGCTCATTATAATTTTTTAAAAGGAATTTGTAATAAATTTGGTATTATAAATAATTAATATAATCAATATAATCTTAGATTCCCTTTCTT
>CAMKVN010001346.1:0-19125 GCA_946474995.1 Funneliformis geosporum | reverse complement strand
CATTATTTTTAAAATAATTTAATATTTGTAAAAATAATTATTATAATAAAATGTTATATATATAAAATTAAAATATCATCTTATTAATTGATCAGACTCAATATTATTTTTAGTGCAATTTTTTTTTAGCTAAGTATATTTATCGTGGCATAACTATTTTTTGATTATCAATTACTCAAAATCAATTTACTAGTCCCGTAATCCATTTTTAATAGATATGTGTTATATCTATTAGTTTAGATAAATTAGTTATATTTATTATATTTATTATATTCATCATATTTTATTTACATTATTTTATTTTATATAAATACTTTGTAACTTTAATTTACTAAATAACAGAGTTCGCTACTAATTTCTAATAAACAATAATATTTATCTTTTAAAACATTATTTCTTTATTATTCAAAATTCTTTAAATCTATATCGATAAAGATGACCTGACCCTTCAAAATAAATAAATTGTGCTTATTTCTTTCATAGTTATCCTAAACTTCCTGTTAGCAAATATATTCTGTGTTAACTTAACGACAGATTATTAAAGCTTAATAATACTATAAAGCTTAAGTAACAAAACCTTAATTCTATGACTCGACTTCTAGGTATTTCTTCTATTAAAGCTTGAAAAAAGAATATGTCTTTGCTAAAGAATTTAAATCATGAAATAGATCTATTAGATTTGATAAACATATATTATCTTCTAATATTTTAGTAAGATATTTGCTTAATCCTGATGAATTAAAAGGTAGAAGAAGATGTGTAACTGATTGCAATTAGTTTCCTTAAATTTATCATATTACAGAATTACTAGTGCAAAATATCAACTAATCTTATATTGGCCAATAAATAATGAAGACAATAGTCTGAAAAGATCTTTTGTAAAAGAAAAACTTCAAATCATTTCTTCTAATACTAAATTACTACCTTAGTGCATACTTAGTAATTAAGAAAGTCTTCTGCTTTTCTATCAACTTGTTCTTCTGTAATGAAATAATCTTTAGCTAGTTTATAATAAAACTTATATAAATTTATTATGGTATTAAGAATTCTTGGATCTTTATCATAATATTATTTGTAATCATTCATAATCTATTAGTATTTATTCTGGATGTGAATAACCTTTTAGCATTTCCTAAAATATATGTATTATCCTATCATAATTTTTTTACCTGCCCTTTATAGTTTTGCATGAATTTGTCATTCTTTGATCTTTTATAATATATTTTTGCCTTAACTACATTTATTAAAGTCTGTTCGACTTTTTGAAAGGTAGTTTTAGTTTCAGATAATTGAATTTAGTTACTCATAATGAAAATGCTTATTTAATTAATTATTTTGATGTGAAAATAATTACATTATGTATGATAAATATACTTATCTTTTTATACATTCCTATAGAAAAATTTGTGATTAATCCTATATGCGTAAATAAGAATATTCTATTTATTAGAAATATGTTATAAAGTTAGTTAATAAGCAACTTACTCCTTATAGTGAATATGATAAATTTAATAGATTAGCTTCTGATCAATATCTTGATTATATAAAAGGATTATATCTCTTAATACTATAACAGATTGCGTACTAGAATTCTAATAAATATTAAATAGTCTATTAAAATTTTGGTATCCTATTTGGAATTTTGGTATTTCATCTGGAATTTTAGTATTCTATCTGAATTTTTTTATACTTAAGTCTAATCTTAATGGCCATAGGTTTATATAAATAAAACAGATTTATAACGCAATTCTATATATTAAGAAATTGATAATATATTAGAATATGATAAAGTTTTTAGATTAAAAATATTTATACATAAATTTTGGTATCTATAAAATTTTTTACCTAGTGTTTATGTGAAAGGAATAGCTCTAAAATTAATTCTTATTTATTGTAAAATTATTGATATACTAGAATATAGTTAAACTTTATTGTATACATTAAAGATGCTATCCTAAACTACTAAAAATTATTTTTAGTAAACAAAACTAGTTTTGGTAGTTTTGACTATTAACTAAACTAGTTTTAATTTAACTAAATTAGTTTTAATTATTCTAAATTATGAAGTTTTAGCTTCAAATAGCAACATTAGTATACATACATAATTTTGGTATTCATCTTATGATGGTTACCAAATTATGATCTTGTTAATCATCTTTAGAATTAATTCTAGAATATCATAAAATATGTCATGCATTTAGACTTGCTAAGTCAGATCTCAAATCACGTTATTATATTCCTTGATTTTTGATAAACTCTTTGGAAAGCAAGTTAAATAGCATAAAAATTATTATTCATATTGAATTTGCAAGGTCAGATCTATCTCAAATTGCGTTACTTCGTTCATTGATTTTTGATAGATACTCTAGGAGACAAATAGACTAATTTAATTTTTTTGATATATTATTTTGGATTAAAATTGGGCTAAAATGATTATATCAAACAGTATAATTCTTGATATCTGAAAGGCTAATTCTAAGTCAAGTTTGATATTAGAATTTTGGATAGCTAGATTTGAGCCAAATCATATAGGAGGCTTGAATTCAATAATTGATTCATATAGCTATAATTGATTCACAGGCAATCAGGAAACTTTTTGTGCACTATTCGAAAATTTTGTTCCAGAAGTTTCAAAGTTATTCTACTCTAATTCTAAAATTATGTAAAGGCTTTTTTTATACTTTAGCATCAATTTGAAATTTAAATATTTTTTAATAATAAAAAAATAACAATCTTATTTTTTTATTACTGCTTTATAAGCAAAAAATAAAATAACCAAAAATAATAATATATAGCTGAAAATAAACTTACCAAATATCGTAAATATATTCAAATTGAAGAATAGAAGAAATTTAAAAAAATTTAAATAAATAAAACTTATCATAAATAAAATTGAATGAAAAATTACTGCTAGTTAACCAAAAAATAATTAATATTAATAATTGTTCGAAATATAGCGGAGAACATTTTTTATGTTATCATATGAGAGGTTTGCTAGGAAAATGGAGCGCTAAGCATTTTTTATTAAAATTTTAATTTTTATTGCATTTTAGTTTTTGATAATGTTGGATTAAAATGCAATAAAAATTAAAGTTTTAATAAAAAATGCTCAAAGTCCATTTTCCTAGCAAACCTCTTATATGTTATGTCTTTTGTGTTACAAAATAATTAATCATTTAAAATATGAAATTATAATTTATATACCATGCTTCAGACTTTGAACGGATTCCGTTTTCTAATATAATTCACTAAAAATACTATAACAAACTTATCAAAAATCACCTGCGTTGCAAAATAAAAACTAGATATTTAAAAAACAATATAATCAAAAATCCTACTTACTGAAAGCAACTTGTAATGAAAAAAACTGCTAAAAAAATCTATAAAATAAAGAAATAAATTCAAAATCTATATTATTAACAAAAAAATAATATCTGAAAGCAGCCCTAAAGTAAAAACCTAATCTAAATAAAGGAATATCATTAAAAAATTAAAAATTAAAAAAAAATAATATCACTTATCCAAAGCAAATAATAAAACAAAAAACTTTACAATTCTATTTATTTGGAAACAATCCTAAAATGAAAACACAAACTAAAAAAAAATAATAAAAAATAATATTATTTATTTGAAACAAATAATAAAATAAGAGAATACCTAAAAAAATCCTAATTTTACTTATTTAAAAGCAGATCCGAAGTAAACCTAATCTAAAAAAATGATTTATTAAAAATGAAAGCTAAAATAAAAAGAACAAATCACTACTTGACTCTAAAGGAAAAACCTGATTTAAAAAAAAAATTGAAAAAAATAAAATTTTACTTACCCAAATCGGTCTGAAGCAAAAAACCATCAAATAATCTAAAAAAATTTAATAAAAATGAAAAAAGGATTAATAAAATCAAAAAAAAATAATATAATAATTACCACTTATATAAAGCAACTCAAGTGAAAAAACTAAAGCGCAAGATCTAAAAAATAAATTAATAAAAAAATAATATAATTATTCTCAGCAGTCTAAGCGAAAACTAAAGAATAATAATTAATAAATGAAAACACTAATACTGAATCATTTGAATCATTAAAAAACAAAACAAAAATATAAAATCATAATCTTACTTATCTGAAAGCAGTAAACTATCCAAATAAAAAAAATTAATAATAAAAATAAAATACTAAAAAAAAACTAATAAAAATGAAAACCACTTACCTAAAACAACTTACAACCTAAAAAAGAAAGATTTATTAATAAGCAAAAAAATACAAATCAATATTGATGGAAAAAAAGAAATTTACTTATCAAATATATCTGAAAGCAGTCTAAAGTAAAAAACTATCCAAAGTCTAAAGTGATAAACTGATTTAAAAAAAAGAAAAAATTATTAACGAATGAAAATAAAACACAAAGGTGACTATTTCAATATTAATAACTTATAAATATGACAAATTTTTCATAAACTTAATAGTAAATTAAATATATCTTTATTATAAACTTATTTCCTTTTTTTATACTTTTACTTATCTGATTTAAATAAAATAAATTTAAACTTATCAAACTATATAATTTTATTTTATAAAAAAAATTAAATATTAAAATAACAAAAAAGATAAAAATAAAGTTTATATAAAATTGTTACATTATCAAACTAAAAAACTGAAATTGATTGATCTTATTATTTATTTTTTATTATTTTTAATAATAGACTGATATGCAGAAATTTAAATTAATTTTTTATTATAAGTATTATTTAGACTATTATTATAAACTTAATAAGGCTGGTTTTTTTTATTAGTAATTTTTATTTATGTTATAATATAAAAATTAAAAAATATTGAAATATTGTAACATTCTGAATCATTCAAGATGAAAAAGAATAAAAATTAATGATTTATTATTTAGATGTTAATGAATCATTACAATGTATTTTTTGATTATTTTAAAGTTTTTTTTTTTAAAAAAATGAATAAGTTTCTAATATAAAATAAAAAAGCTTTTATTTATTTACAATAAATAAAATTAAAAGAAAATATTATATTATTTTTTAAACTTTTTTTATATAAGGTAAATCCTTAGATTTTTTAATATAGATACAATTTCAGGAGTTAATTCTTCTTATTCCTGAATTTCTTCAGAAATTTTTTTAGAAATTTCCATTAAAGTCTTGGCTATTACAAATATTTTTGTTATAATATCTGATAATTTTGTTAATTTAGTGTGCTTAAACTTTGTTTAATAGCCATTTTTAATAAAAAAATTTATCTGATATTTTTTCTCTATACTCAGAAATATAAAGAATTATTGAAAATTATGCAGGTATTTGAATTTATTTTTTAAAAATGGTAAGTTATTTTGTAAAAAAAAAATGAAATTTTTAATAAATTATTTTTTGTGAATAAAAATGACTTTTATATTTGCTTATTTATAACAAAATTTTTTTTTTAATATGTATTTAACTAATTGTTTATTTATAAATTTATAATCACAATATAAATTTATAATTTGATTATATATAAAAAAAAATAATTTGAATTTTAGAAAAAAAATGCCTTTAAAATAAATATACATCAATATTATAATAAATTATTATTATTTAATTGATCGATTTTATTATAACTAAAAAAATTTTTTAAAAGATGAATTAAAATTTATTAATAATATCTATATATGTAATTTAAAAAAAAATGCTAATAATACTTTAAGAATTTAACCAATCAAAAAAGTAAGCCTTTTCCTTGATTAAGCAAAGTATCAAGTCAAGTATATTTGTAAGCTTTTCTTTATTTTCTTCAAAATATATGATTTTAATTTTGCTTTTGATGTTTTGATGTAATTTTAATTTTAACTTTTGAAATAGTTTTCTTTAAAATATGAGCAATAGTAATTTTTGTTAGTAATATAAAGAAATCTGAAATCATAATGATTATAATAAAAAATTATTTTGGTTTTTTTTTGATCTACAAAATTAAAATTCTTTTCTTAAAAAAAGTTAATTTATGATCCTTAAATTTAATATGACTTGAAAGTATCACAGAAGTGATTCTTTTACAATAATTTCAAAAAAGCTATAGGATTATTATAATATAAATACAATATACTTATATATATGCATATTGAATATACATATATGTATATATATTATACAATGCAAGTAAATTACTCATATCACAAATTTCTAATTCGAAATATTTATTAATTAATCTATGTTGATTTATATAACATATGGGAGGTTTGCTAGAAAAATAGGGCTCTAAGCATTTTTTATTAAATTTTAATATATGTTGCATTTTAATCTAACATTATCAAAAATTAAAATGCAATAAAATTAAAATTTTAATAAAAATTTCTCAAAGACCCATTTTCCTAGCAAACCTCTCATATATCTCAATTAAATAAAAAATTTAGTAAATTTAGTAATACATTTTTTTTTAAAAATGTAATAAATGGTTAGTAAAAATAAAATTTCATAAAAGTATTATGATCGAACTAATAATATACTCACAAATTGGCAGGAAGAAATTTGTAATCATTTATACTCTGCGTCATTAGTTTAACTTCAAATGTATTGAATTTTATTTAATATTTAATTAACCTCTTCAATAATAGGTTTTATTGGGATCATCATCTTAACATTTCTGATAAAGTTTTTGACAGATTAATCACATGATGATTTTTTACCTCTTTTAAATTTGGGATCCTTGTAATAATTTCAATTTTCCATTCCTAGCGACCATTAATTAGAAAAAACAATCAATCAATCTGTTACCTAATCTTTATATATAATATCATCTTTATGTAAACACATTTATTCATTTAGTGATATAAAATAATATTAAAATCTTTTCTTTTCATTGTAGCTATTTATATCTTTCTTTATTTCTAATTAATCTCTAAGTTATTCACTGACATATTTTATTCTTAACTATCTATCAACATTTATTGATTTGAAGAAATCATGCTGAAGTTAAGTTATATAATAAAATGACATTAACACAAACGGTTATATTCCAAACGATTGATATTTGAATGATAATGAAATTTACAAATTGGTTCAACTAGGGAATTATTCTCATGATGTCACGAGCTTGAATGCAATTTTTTTTTGTTTCAAAAGCACTTGTTCTCATTCATTTATATTTCTTTGAAAAGGTAATGATTTTCATCCATTTTAATCATCAAGAGACTTTTCAATGAAACATGAATCCCTCTACTAGGCAAAATCTGCTTTATTCATGACACTGAATTCTCCTCTACCTATTTTAATAATATTTTGAAGTTTACCTATTTGTCAATCCATTCTTTTATTTGATTATTTGGAAATTTTTAAAATCTGTTGCAGATCAAATTTATTCGATAAGCAGGTTATCCCCCCCCCATCTTTATTATAGAAAATGTTAAATAAATTTGATTGATTGATCGCATCAGTAAAAGGATGGTAAAATACCCAATATGAAAAGAAAAATAATAAGTTAGTCTTCATAATGTTTTTGTGCTAAGGGTGAATCTACAATTTTATAAAATATTGTCAATAGCAGTTCTTTGATGTTTATGGGTTATAAACAGAGTTTTAAGGTAAGCAGAAGGTATTGTGTTTATAATCTTAATTCTAATATAATACAACATAGATATCGTATTGCCTGCAATGTCGGCGCTCTATACAATCAGGTATGTTTATTAATTATATCTTTCGGAGTTATTATAAAAAAAATGTAAAAGGGAAATAATGGATAACGATATCTTCGTGTTTAGTGAATTATCGGACTTTTCAAGGATTGAATGATATATTTATTATTGCGAATGTAAATTGTATTAACTGTTGTAATTATTGTTAAATTTTATTAAAGAAAAGTTCCACCATTTTATATACATGAATTTTAACAGGACATTTTTGTCCAGGAAACTAATTTGGCCAGACTAATTTGGCCGGAGAACAATTATGGCCAGTGAACAATATTGGCCCAAATGATCTTCATTGCGCTAACTTAATGATCGCTAGCCGAATTTCTTATACATATAATAAAAAATAAAATAATAATAATAAATGCTAGTAGATGTAAAATAACAATAAAAAAATAATACTAATAAATAATAATAGAAATATAAAATAAAAAAACAAGACCATCTACCTTGAATATCCTGCATTGCCCATTTCTCCTTCTTTGTAATAATATATACATTATTAATGTAACAATATCTGAATCAATCCACATCATCATACTGGTATTACACCCATCTTTGATCTCTGCCTTGCAAATAGGCTGTTTGCCGACTATAGGATACTCGTCACCGACTTCCCTCTCATGATGATTATCAACTTATTATCCTTCACGCATTTTCTGATCAAATGTCCATGATGTATCTTTATTATGTTTATGATGTCGCAGAAGTTTCGACTGAAATAGAAAAAGAAATTATTAGAAAACCAAAATCTGAAAGCGTTCGATATTGACTTTACTTTTTATTTTTTCATGAAGAGCCAACTTGTTTGATAAATTTGCCATGTTCTTATTTTTAGTGAGTGCGCCAAACACCAATATAATCTAAAATCATTGTCTTGACTTTCCATATATTCGATAATTTTCTTTTTGTCACGAGAAAAGAATAGAAGTGTTTACAAATATTCTAACTAATTGACGATATTTACAAATGGATCAGACTTTTATAGAATCATTCATCATTGTCATGATTTGTACTTAATATTTAATCTTTAGCGCATCAGTATTTCATATTTTTTCTTATTCATATATAAGTGATTTAATCGGGATTTTTGTCATGTACCCATTAACGGCAAACCTCTAAAATAGACTAACGAGTTTGTCGATCATCTTTAAACCACAATAATTTTTTTACATTTAGGTATTGCAACATATTATGGGCAGACTTAGTTTTTAAAAGAATAAAATTATGATGTTATTGACTAGGAAATGATCCGAATGTAAAAATTTTACGTAGTTGTCGTGTCACTCGTTTCAATGAATTAATCACAACCTTTATTTATATGAATTTAGTATAGAGAGTTGATATCATATTTCAACCAGAGGACATATTATCGTTATTCAAGATAGTTTATATAAAACAATTTAGCAAACATATCAGGAAAAATAGAAAAGTTAAAATTTACTATCGACCTTGATCATATTTTCCGGTTAAATTAGATCGTAAAATTGTTCCATATAATTCGCCTTATTAAAAATTTATTGAAATATTAACATGCGGGAGAAATTAGTTTCAGGAAATGAAAGAGTGAAGTATATTAAATTCCTGCAACGATTTAGAAATAATAAAACAAATATTTATCTGAAAATAGGATAGATTTATGAAGTCGGATGAGGCAATAAGTTTATATAATTTAAAGTAGATAAATCAATGGGCGCTTTGCAATGTTAAGGTACGAAACTCTAAAAAAATATTTTTTTGAATAAATGTTTTTCTGGACTTATTTTACTAAAAAAAACATATTTAGCATATATAGTAAAAATTTAATATTTTTGTAGTTTCGTACCTTTCTATTGCATAACGCTCAAATAATCCTCCAATTAATTCATTGATTACTTATGTTTCAGATTTTAAAACTTCTTTCACAAATGCCAAACATTTATAACGAAGGCTTAATAAAAAATTTTATTTAAACTTGATGGTAAAGAAATTTACCATAACAATTGAGTTTATGAAACCAATTACTTTATAATGCATTATATAATATCTATAATAATTTTATATGATTACTTTTTAAATTAATTATAATTACCATTATATTCACTTCCCAAATTTCCAGAAATTCTTAATGTTTGCTTTTCCTTTCCTTTTTTATACAATCTATAAAGTAACATTCCTATACCAATAAGAAATGTGGTTCCTACAATACTACTAATGACAGAAATGACTATTTTCGTCGTTGTTAAATCTTTGGAAGAATTAGGTGAATTGTATGAATTAGGTGAATTAGAAGGTATTTGAGATTTGGTAGGGTTAGGTTTTGGCTTTTGTTCAAGATGTTCAAATTTATTAATCCAAGTGTAGTTTCTGATATCCAACAAATAAAGTTTTGAATTTCCGCCTTTTGTAGAAGCTTTATCTATTTGAGTAATAATTCCTATATAATTAACAATGATTAGAATTGGTTATTTATTTAATATTTTTAATCACTTTATTTTATAATGGCATGATCATTACCGAAAGCAACGATCATATAATTTTCGACTAAAGTTGCTTTATGTCTTGCAAGTGTTGGAATTTCTTCAATATTTGAAGATATTTGCGGTATAGTCCATTCAAATGAAGTTGATTGTGTGGTTAAGACTGCTATGTTTGGAGCAACCAGAACACGTTCAAACACACCAGCCCCACCACAGATTATAATTTGATCATTTGGAGCTAAATACAGTATTTATAAATATTAAATAACGTTAAATAAAATAATATATACATAAAATTAAATATTTTTAAAATTTTGATACCTAAAACGGCAGTATGTGAATAACGGGATTCTACCGTATTAATATTTTTTGCAATCTGTTAAATAAGAAATTTTAATTATTTATGATTTCATAATGTATTGTTAGAAATTTTAGTAGATACCATCACTTTCCAAGAATCCAACTTTGTATCATAAAGATTGATTTCATTAATGTTTGCAGTTCTAAGATTCAAATCAATTCCCCCTATATATACAATAACTCCATTTGATAATAATGTTGCAGTATAAGCGAATAATGATTTAGGAGCATTGAAAGTGGTTCCGTATGACCAAGTCAAGATATTTGTATCAAAGATAATCATATCATTAAAATAAGTGAATGGTCTTGCAAAATCATTTGAGCCTCCAAAAATATAAATTTTTCCAGAACTATCATTGACTGCTTCAATATCCCTACGTCTTGTTGGTATTTGGCCTTTGGTTTGTGGTATATCCCATTTAAATGTTTGAGGATCAAATGTATATACAAATGATATAAATGAGTCTATTAATGAAACTGGGTCGAACATAAATCCACCAAATAAATAAATAGAAGGATTGTTGTTAACGATGGTCGATGAAACAGTAGCAAATATACTTCCGAATGGGATTGCCGCTGATGGTGTTTCAATCCATGGAGGATTTTCAGAATTAAACGATTGAGATACATCAAGATAAAATGTTTCATTTGAAATAGTATACGGTTGTCCACCGAAAAAGTAAAGAGCATTTCCTACAAGAACTGACGAGAAAGCATCACGTGCAATAGGAGTAAATGAATAAACTTCTTTAATAGATATTCCTAAAATTAGGGCATAATAAAGATGCAAAATTGACTTAAAAAATAAATAATTTAAAGAAATCATTTTTTTTTTTTTTTGAAACAATTTGACGAGATTTAAATAAATATATCGGGTAAATTTTGGTACAACTGTTATTGAATGGATAAATTAATAATTTAAAAACTTTAAATTTTAGCGATAGGCCTTAACCTATAAACTTTCTGTTCGGGTATTTCCTACAACCTTATAATTTGACAAGCATAAAAAAATTATACTTCAATAATTCAATCATAAAGAAGCTTAATAGCCCTTAAATAACGAAGCTTCATTTGTTTTAATTGCTTTTTCGATTTGTAGACATTAGAGCGGGCGGGTCCGTCGAAAATAAAATAACACTATTTCAATGGATAGTCACTACATGAATATTTATTATCCTGAAATTGTAATACGTAAACTAGGTCATAAAATACCTGATGTTACACTATTCATTTTAACTGTCCGCTTTTTTAATAAAACTAAATTACATAGCGATAGTAATTCAACAAAGGGTAAAAAGCGGACATTAATTTTGCATATGTAATATATTGCGCCTGAATTAGGTTGCAGGGAATCACCAAAATCCCAAAACTTTTCGAGCGGATTTTCAACACGATTTCAATTTACGAAGAGCATTTCTATTTTTGAAAGTAATTGGAAAAATTACTATTAAAGGTTTCTACCCGCCGAAAGCGTCGAAAATTTTACCATCCAACGAAACTTTTGCCACCCGCCAACACTTTCGCGTTTTTGCCTTTAAAAAAAAAAATTGATTTTTGGAAGAGCGTTAAAAATAATTTCGATTTGCCACTTGTCGAAACCTCGGGATTTGCCAGGCAACCATAGCCTAATGTGACTGATAAATTTTGTGATATGTTCAAAAATTATGAAAAAAGTTGTAAGTTCAATAAATTTATTTTTTTTTTATGGTGATTAATATCTAAGTTTAAGGTAAATTGGAGACTCCAAAAGAATAATGACAACGAAAACTCGGTATATAAGGAGAGTTACACACATCAATCGAGTTGCGGCGCAGTTAGTCCACTTTTCTTTCCAACAGCTTTTTACTCTAACACAAAATCCAACTCTTTTGGGCTTTAGACGCTATTCACCATCTTTCGAGATGATCTATAATTACAGCTGCAATTGCAAAGAGGATATAAGGAACATATTTTGCAATATGAACGACCTATTCGAACTTCGATATCTGTATACATTGGATTGGTAGTTGTATTGATTATATACAAAATCAATTTTATTTGCAATGAATGCTTCTGTACTGTATAAATAAATTTTTGGGTTTTTTTTTATCGAGAAAAAACCGCATAAAAAAAATTAAAACCAAACTGATAAAACTAAATGAATCAAGCCAAATTATACGAAATCCCTATAAAACAATTAAAATTAAAAAAAAAATACAAAAATTTCCATAATTAATGGTAATATTCTTGTTGAATCAGCCCAAATACATAAAATTCCCTTTATTCTTTTGTAGGTAATTCATACACGAAAATTTCTTTTAGAAATAAATGTAGCCAATTATTGAAACATGCATAAATTGATTATCATCCGCCTTGGAATGAGCAATATTTGAACGAAATGGCTATATAATTTAAATCTTCGCAAGTCTGTTCATCAACTTTCGCTCTTAATTCATCAAAAAAATCTTCGCAGTATTTATTCTCTTCTTAGGTAATTCTTTCATAATCATCGGTTGTGAATACACAATTAACGCCTTACCAATCTTTTCTTGGTAAATTGGTGTCCTAATATCACTCGACATTCTTGATTCAACAAGAACTTTGCATCTGTAAAAGAATCTGAATATAAATTTAAGGGGGATTTATGTAATCGTAATTATTGATGCTCTCATTTATGGTTCAACTTGCATATTATTTTATATCAAATCTTTAAATTTCGAAAGAAGGGAGAGCTATGAATTCGCTAAAGGTGACCTTTCGAGATGAATTGTAATTCTGAAAGTTCTGAAAGTTAACCCTATAAAAAATTTTCGCTCGAATATTTCCATTATTTCTCCGTGGCTTATTTAAAATTTCCGTGAAAATGAGCCTTTTACAGAATCCGTATAAATGATAAGATTATAAATTCCGTGAAAATCAGCCCTTCACGGAAATAAACATGGAAAACAAAACACGAGATCAAGTTCAACTTTTTTTCTTATAAGAAAAAAACAAGAAGCCTTTAAAGATAATGAAGACAATAATTTTCATATAATTTATTCGGATTCATGGCATGTTAAGAAGAGGAGTGGCAAAGCAAAATTTGAAATTGTACCTGATAAAGAAAAAAATGGTTCGCCAATGAGGCCCAAATCACAAAACTTTTACATCTTATCCAACGTTAGGAAAATTACACAGCTTTAATAACAAAAAAAAAAAATTATTTAATTTATAAAATTGTAAATATTCCGATACTTACAGTTTTTATACATGACGCGAAATTTTTTTAAAATGATTTCAAACAAATTTTTTTTTTTCAACGGCTTTTTTTTTTGTCAGTCGCACAAAAAACTTGTTTAACATTGATCAGCGTAATACAAATTGCTTAGCTACTTAATTCGTATTCGATTGACAATATTTCTTTTTCTCATGAGAATACGCCAAAAAATAAAAATAAAAATAATAAATTCACCTTTTTCAAAATGAATTCAATATTTCATTCTGGTCTTTCAAAAGATCTTTCTTTGATATTAAACGATTCCGATGATTTTAATGTTATCATTCAAGCAGGTGAAAATCAAAATACAAAAGAATTTAGAGCGCATTCAGTTATTTTACGTGCACGCTCTCCATATTTTAAGAGAGCTTTTTCTTCTAATTGGATTACAAAAAAGAATAATATGATCATGTTCAATAAACCAAACGTCACCCCAATCGTTTTTGAAATGATTCTCAAGTAATGTGTGATACAATTTCGTTTAATTATAATCGAACGAAAATAATTTTATTTTATTTTTATTTTAATTTATTCATTTATTTATTTATTTATTAAAAAAAAGATATATTTACGTAGGTGAACTGGACTTAGCCAAAAAGTCAGGTGAAGACATGCTTGGATTGTTATTTGCATCTGATGAATTGCTCCTTGAGGAATTATTCGAATATATCCAAGATTACATGCTTAAAGAATACCATGGTTGGATTAAACAAAATTTAGTCTTAGTATCTAATGCTGCATTTAAACTTTCTAGTAAGAAATTGCAAGATTATTGTATTGATTCAATTTGCGCAAACCCACAATCATTTATCACATCGAAAAACTTTCCATCACTTGACAAAGGTATCCTTTTTTTATTGCTTGAAAATGTTGAATTGGTAATCAAAGAAATTGAAATTTGGAATGGATTAATCAAATGGGGTATTGAACAGACACCAGGATTGGGAAGTATGAACGATAATATAAATAAATGGAATCAGGAAGATTTTGAAGCATTGAAGACGACTTTAAGTCAATTTATACCCCTTATTCGATTTATGGAAATTACTCGTGCCGAGTTTTATGATAAAGTTCGTCCTTATAAAGATATTATCCCTAAAAATATTTATGAAGAAATTAAAGAATTTTATTATAAAAATACCTTACCGAAATCGATAACTTTACTGCCTCTAAGACGTGCATCAACAATCATAAAACCACAACTTATAACGATTTTAGCCAATTGGATCGATGGAAAGGATTCAAATGTTCTTTCATATAATAACAATTATAGATTTGATTTGATTTATTTAAAAAGTCGAGATGGATTTGATTGTATGTCATTTAATAATCAATGTAAAGAACAGGGTCCATTCGTAGCGTTGGTAAGGGTTGACTCCAAAAAAATATATGGAGGTTATAATTCTGTCGGTTATGCATTAAGAGGTGGAAGTTGGTTATCATCTTCAACTAGTTTTATCTTTTCTTTTGAAAATGATCAAGATATAATTACTATGAAAATTGGTAGAGTGAACCATGAAAATAAATGTATATATGAGAATTATCATTGTATATTCTTTAATTTTGGAAGTCAATTGATTGTTAATCGTTATGGATCTGGATGTGATCTTCATCTTAATAACATATATGATGGATTTGTTGATATCTTTAAGTGCTCAAATAAATTATCGATTGAAGAAATTGAAGTTCTTGGTGTGGTTAAAAAATAATTCTTTTTTACATGGCAAAGAATTTATCCATTGAAGATTTTCCATAGTAAATTAATTTATTAGTACCTTAGATTTCTCCCCTTACATATGTTTAGTAGTATAATTCATTCATTTTTATAAAATTTGATTCCGAATAAAATTTTTATGTAAATACATATGGTTCTTTGACTTCAAAATTCAACATTTCAGTAAGAACGATTCTAGTATTCCATCATCAATTATCCACGCTCAATTTAATTGCATTTAGGATATGCGACTGCAAAAGTATGTACCCGATAACAAGCAGGTTAGTTAAAGCTTATCCTCGTGCTTCGTGATTTGGAAACATAGAAACACACAGCCTCAAGAGGAACATCCCTCTAAGAGACCAAAAAGAAATACAAAAGGAGTACAATGATTTGTCATTGTCCTGATTAACATCACAAGACCAGCAAGTACCGAAATACGAAAAAATGTAAGAAACAAATAATCCATTATTCAAAATTACAAAAGTTTTCGTAGTTTGCGGATATGGCAGATTCTCTTCAACTTCGATTGCCGAAACACGAAATCTATTTTGGTTATCTATGTCTCATGATTCGTGTTTAAGTAATTGACGCGATTAATATTTAACGCGTTGAATATCTCCCTCGATTTTTCTCCATCTTTTTTATTAAACATCATTTTATTATTGCAACACGTGAAACAAAAATCAAATTTGAGATCAAAGATTCATGATTGAGATTGTTGATCGCGTGATTGATCAAAACCGCCGGGAAAATCAATCATATAAAATGTAATATAGATTTTTCCTAGCGGTTTCTCCCCATATAATAATATCTTTTTTTTTATTACTTATTGTGACGTTTCAAAATCTAAATATACCACTCTTTTTTTTAAAGAAAAAAGTTGTGATTTCTAAATATTTATTAAAAGATTTTCTTTTATAAAATTTCAATCCTATATAATAAATAACTTAGATAAAATACGCTAAAAAATTATTAAAGAAATAGTCGCTTCTGGATTTCACGAGTTATGTGTTAAATAACTTTGAAGCCTGTGATGCGTGATGCGAAAAGTATATACAAAGAAATTTATAAATTTTGAATTTAATGGTTTTTAATTGAATCCACACCTGACTGAGGAATTGTTAAGAGGCAAGAATTATAATCGAAACTAGTTAAGTCTTACCATAGAGGTTCTTGTGTAGGTTGTAGTTTAATCGAGTTTCTGATAATTTTTTCTTTCTTGCTTACTAAGATGAACTCGGCTAAAAAAAGAATCAGAGAGACGGAAGTAAATTTTTTTAATTTGTTTAATGTTTATCGATCCTGGAGGAGGAATTGATTATGTACTTTCCTTAATTTTACCTTCTTATAGAAAACCTTTATAATTAATGTATGATTTATAATGCGGATATCAAGCTGACATGGAAAGATATACCCAAACTCAGAAAAATAGTATCATCCTCCGAGAAATTCAATATAAGTCAAAATCTGAGCGTTAAAGAAACTTGCAACATACCTATCTAACACGAGAGAGTAGCAAAATCATTAGCATTATCTAACCGAAGAAAATTTATCTTTAAGGGCTTGGGCCAATATATATTCTTTAGCCAAAGTTCGTGTCATTGCGCTATACACTTTTTAATCCAGCTATCAGACATGATTTAATCACATGATTTAATGTCTTGGACTAACATTTATACTATGCTAAAAAAAAATAATAATGATAAAAGAAAACATAATATAATAAATGAAATATTTACCGCGAAATCAGAGGGATCACGGCGGAGCCGTGATCCCTGTGATATCGGCGATTTAGCGGTAAATAAATGCTATTATTAATTGATTTTCCTTTTTTTTAAAATGAAATATATCGAAACTCACATTTTGTCGAGTGTTTAAATGATATAGTGTCTAACCATTATTTTTGGGCTCCGAAATAATATTGTAATTTAAAATTGTAAACAACTAAACAACAATACATCGATCGTCTTCTGTTCAAATTAAAATAACTTTCTTGAAATTCATTAATTCTGATTTTTTTTATTGATATCTATAAATGGATAATATTCATTTTGCTTTGAATAGTCTCATCTCGTAAAGTTTTATAAAAAATTATTATTTAGAAAAGAATTCGCTTTATTGAATTAATATGAAAATATTTAGATAAAAATAAAAAAATATCGCTAAGGAACGGGGACCGTTGCTAAGTGTAATGAAAGTAACCTATCACGTATTAACTCAATTTTTGAGCGGTGTTACGCGTTCGGATTTACTAATTTACCCCCAGGCTCTGATTAGCTGGTATAATTGAGGGTTAGGGCTTAGGTGATTTATCACCAGCGTGACACCGGTAGTGTTCAAGTATTTGGGAGACAGAGAATTTTTTTTGGGTGTGATGATTATTTGTCACCCCCCCACAGTACGTGACAAATAATAGGTGTTCTAGACAATATGTACCGTTATTGTAATTGAGCAGGTTTTCAAAATTTCTAATATGACACTATTATATGTCAACAAATATTTTTTATTTTAATAGTTATATAATAAAATTACAAATTATAATTATGGATGATAAGAATGAATTCAAAATAGAATTTGCTGCTTTTTCTCTGATATTGTAAATCTTTATTTTTACTTTTTTTTTACTTTCAAATTTCTTTTTTTCTCTGAATTTTTGGCGGATTTTCTAAAGTTTTATACTTTCATTACCTGGACCTGCAAGAATGATTCTTGATTCCTGTAATTTCTTACTCATATTTGGATGCACTTTTATATCATATCGGTTAAACATTCCCACTAATTATTGCTGGTGTATAACAATTGACCAAATTCGATATTTAATAAAAGAGTATACCATAGAAAACTTCCAATATTCATTAAAACTTAAATTTGAAAAACCTTCAAATTCTTTAAAAAAAGTTTTGTTCTTGAAGTCCTTCCATTAATCCAAAGGTATTTACAATATTATTTTATAAATTACTTCTAAAAATTCAATATAAGAATCTTCACACCAAGAAAAATTAGAATACTTTTTGGAAAAAAAAAAAAATAATAAAAATGCATATGTAAATTCTTGTTCATGATTGCTTTCTAATTGACAAATGCTTAAAGATAAATGAATCTATGATGACATCCATTTAAGAAATCCATTTAAAGCTTTATTAAAATCTAATTGAAAAGCTTCTTAAATCTTATTTGATTTCTAAATTTAAAAATATATTACTTTCAATTAGTTTTTGAAATATTTCATATATATTATTTGTAATATTTTGAGTTTAGCTATTCAAATTATTACTTAATCAGGCATTTCATAAACACAACTTTATGTAAAAGAGTTAAAATACCATCTGAATTATAAATTCGTAATATTGGATCATAACTAATAAGAAATTCATAAATAGGTTAAAAAACATCTCTTCAAATTTAACAATATATTGTAATTGAAGATTAAGTTTAATATTATTTAATATGAATAGAATATTTTTCATTTTCAATATATTTTGTAACGTTTTTTTTAATAGTATATGGGAGGTTTGCTAGGAAAATAGGGCTAGGAAAATGGGGTTCTGAGACTAAAAATTTTTTTTGAATAAATTAAAAAATCAAAATAAACAAAAAACTAACTTTAAATTTGAGGTGATCTATTTTTAGGTCATGTGATATATATCATATGATATAAATTATTAGCTAAATACTTTTT